>OX393555.1:28019444-28176944 GCA_947650365.1 Chamaelirium japonicum
ACACTAGATCGCGTGTTTAGGAGCTGAGGGCACTTTAATGCTCATGTTAGCTTGTGATTTAAAATGAGAGAAAAAATTATATCTCAGAAACCAGATCCTTTAAATTGATGTTCTTTGATTCCGTTTAGACGAGAGGATAGAGATCGACCTATGTGCCTCCTCCTTTTTGTATCCTTTACATGTCTCAACAAAACTAGATCTCAGAAATAATATCGTTTACAAGTCTCCGCAAGAAGCACACATATTTGATTGTCGGTGACATCTGTGTTGTTCCTACTATTGTTTGGTGCATTGATATCTCATAATTTCGCAGGGATCTGATGCTCAATCCATAGAACAACACTTCCGGTTACACTCGGCGGATCGCCTTGGTGTGGTTACAACGATGGGGTCCGGGATTGGTATCCTTCCAACATAATGGGTATCGGGTTCTCGGATCCCAGCAATGGTATTATAGCTTACGCTCAGTGTGGGACATCTGAAACCAACAATTGGAATCAGAGCCTGGTTTAGTGTGAGGATTCAAGGCAGGTAGAGAAAGGGTAGATGGTAAGGTGACAATCAATAAATTCAATGGTACAAATTTTAGATTTTTAAAGATCCAGTTAGAGGAATTTCTATTTTCCATCTGGGCAGAAAGACCGACAAGGAAAAGTGGATATCCAAGAAGAATTAGATAGTTCTCGACGGCACATGTATTGATTCATCTCTCTATAACGTCAAATGTCTCCAAGGAGAAGACCTCTACAAGCTTGAAGCCCAGGCACGTGAGTTTTGGAGTAAAAGTGAAGCAAATTCCGCAAAGGGATCCAGGTCAGCAGAACGCAATTGGAGATGCTTAGGTTGAATGATTTGTGAATCTAGTTGTATCTAATAATGGATATTCTTGGCGGCCACTGATCAAGCCAAAGACTAGGTACTATAGTGGAATGGTGATAGGGTGGTCCTGCAGTCATGTAGGGTGTGAGGGTGGCAGATGGCGATCGATGATGCCTTCAAGATGCAGGCCTGGGGAGCCAAAAATAATCACTTGAGCATGTCGGGTGGTACAACTCATAATGCTCGTCATATTTCGGGTTTTGAGAGGTGGCAATCTAAATCCATCTTTTTGGATTAAATCCTCTCGAGTAGGGGACCATCAGTTTAGGCGGAGCTGAAAGTGACAGATGTCACTTCTTTAGTCATGGTGGGAGTCTGCAGTAAAGGCTTATGCAAGGTAGCGGTGAGGGTAGCTCAGAGAGTAGTGGATTTGGTGCAGAACAAGTATGCAAGTAGAGCAAGCTCATGTGCACGGAAAACAAATAAGAAGTGGGCTATGGTTCAAGTTCAAAGGTAGTGTAATTGAACTTGGTCGATCATTGGCTCTAAATGATTGGGTACCTGGTGCAGGGTGTAAAGTGGGGGACAAAGAAGCTATTGGATTATCACTTGCTCTAAGTAGAGATGACGACGTTGGTAATGACGGTACTGGCTGCGATGCAAGAAACCTCATGATATTGTGTTTTCAAGTACCAAGGTGAAGATTGTTGGGTTTGTCCCGATAAAACCCACACACATGCACGAAAAGCAGAGCACAAGAAAAGTCACACTAGCGAAATTCAGGTTTGCTAGTGAGAACTATATAGGTAGCGGAAGACAGGGCATGTCCGGATTTCGCATGAGCAAACTATGGCCTCGCTCGGGCAAAGTCGGGCTAGGAAGACACGATCAAGTTGCACGTGGACTAGTTTTGGTTAGAATTTTGGATCTGTTTTGGTCTCCCATGGGTATGCGCTTGTTCTCCAATTTAAGTGATGAAATAAAGACTCTACAGTGTGGGAATCGTTGTCGACGGTTAAGAAGGGGATTGAGATCGTTTACAACGAAGAGAGGTTGGATGGAGAAGAAAGGATCCTGGGGGGGCATCGGCGCGGAGCTCCCTCTAGGCTCTTGGATGCTCAAAGTGGATAGTGATCATGGTTGAAAGTAGATGGTTAAGAGAGCAAATTAAGGGACAAGGAAAGAGAACCTGATCTATGGTTTGCCGCACAGAGAGGAGAAAGAGGAGAGAGAGAGAGAGAGAGAGAGAGAGAGAGAGAGAGAGAGAGAGAGAGAGAGAGAGAGAGAGAGAGAGAGAGAGAGAGAGAGAGAGAGAGAAGGGGAGGAGAACAAAGAGGGAAGAGGAAGGAAGAAGATAAGGAGAGAGGATAATCCGGATCTAGGGTTTCATCTCCTGATCTCTCATCGGTCTTCTCCGGTTCATCTCCGGGTTAATTCCTCGATTTATTTACTTCGGCTCTACTTCGGTGCAGACATTCTCATCTCTTGAAGACCTTCCAATATACTTTGTATCTCTTGGGTGGAGGAATCTCTACTTTGTGGGTGTGTTAAGTGTGATGCATCAATGGGATAATTTGTAAGGTCGGACAAGCCATGACCTAGCTATTTGCATGTATAATCACTTGATCAATGACAATCTAAATCTTTGATTGCAGGGGATATCTTGTTGTTTTTACTAATGGTGCATCGATATCTCTATTTTTCGCAGGGCTCTAATCCTCAATTCGTAGCCACTAGATCGCGTGTTTTACACTCGGTGAATCCCCTCGGTGTGTGCACAACGATGGGGTACCAAGCTTGGTATCCACCTATTATATATACTAGGTATATCGAGGACTCAGATCCCAACATCATTATATTGATGGAAGGAAGTGCTGAAGATAATCTTTGAGCTGTAGGTCCGCTCTTTTGAATGTCTTCCCGGTCAGAATTCATTGAACTCAAACACTTGAGAAGGAGTAAATGATACGAACATCTACATCAAGCTGAGCCCGTGGCACGTGTACCAGCACAGAAGGCACTATCTGAGCTTGTGGTTGTGATCGGCTAAGCAAAGCCGACCCCAGTTATTTGCTTTTATTTTGTCTTTATTATTTCCTGCTTTGAGTTTAGTCTCATTTCGTCTGTCGGCTATTTGGGTTAGTCATTGTAAGCCTATATAAAGGCCCCCCCCTTGTTCCTCTGTAGGCACTGAATAATGAAATAAAAAAATTATTTCTCCACTTTGTGTTGAGTGACAACAGGCCGGCCCCGCCTTTCCCGCCTCTCTTCCCGCAGGCCGGCCCCGCCTTTCCTCCTCCTCCTTGTAGCCCCATCGCCCTCCCCTCCCCGTCTGCCCCACAGCTCGCGCCCCTCTCGTTTCCCTCCCATCCGCCACCGCCAACCCCGACCTTACTTCCCCTGTAGCTTCGCCCGACCGCCCCCCCTCTCCTCTGCCGTGACCCCAGTGCCCCACTCCCCCTTCCCCTTTCCTCCGGCCTTGCCGACCATCCCAGCCCGAGCCCACGCCTCTTCCTCTCCCGAGCTCGAAACCCGACCCCGACCCCTCTCCCTGCGCCCCGACTCCGCCCACAACCCCACGCCGCACCCTCCTTCCCGCAGCCCCGCGCCACCTAACCACCTCCCCTACACCTGCCGACCACCCCAGCCACCGTGCCCCTCCCTCCTCCCTTCCCTCTGCCCTGCGACCCAACCCAAGCCCCCACCTGCACCCCGACCTCCCTTCCACCTTCCCTGCCAACCACCCTAACCAACCCCTCACCCCCCCTCCTTCACCTATTCGCCTTACCCGAACTCCAGACCCGACCCAACCCATCCCTCTCCCTCTCCCGAATCTATAATACCTAGCCCTTCCAATCCCAACCCGACTCCACCCCGTTTCAAGCCGTGCCTATCGGCGCCCGACATGCTGGCATGGCTAATCCAGACGTCGACCACGGCTTGAGCCAGACAAAGGTGACTACCTCGACATCTGGATGCACCCGTACACCTGAATGTCACCGCCCTCCACACTAGATCGCGTGTTACTCCGCCCAAGCTTTCTATACCGCCTCTGCCTCCACTCGAGGCCCCTGAAGCTCTACGCGCCCCTAAGTAGGTACACTCCTCCCAGTAGGGTATTCCCGATAATTCCATTAATCTGGTCTCCAGTATATATCTGTGCCGACGGCTATCCACCTTCGTGAGGTTGTGCATCCCTACCTTCCTGTTAAGTTCATTAGTTCTTGATATTGCAGGACAGACTCTTGTTTCTTAATTTAAGCATTATTTTTTTTAAGATTCTTTGAACTGAGATCAAACTGCCTGATGATTGTAGTTTTTCTTTTAAAATCCATAATTCCCTGTTGATGGCTTGAATAAATCTTCCTACCTGAAGCTTTTAATTCATAGCGAAACACTGCTAGTACAATTAAACTACTGATTTACTGTCCACTTGCATTATTTTGCATCATTTTGGTATCAGAGTATGGTTGTAAGTAGGGACTGTCATGCATTAGTTGTGTTGCATCTAGAAAAATTTTCTTTTAACTTTTGCATTTGATTGTCATATTTTAATTATAAAAAAAAAATCAGCAAGCACATCATTTTTGAGTTAGTTTTCCTATGCATACCAACCCGTAGAGGTAGGCCCTTTCTGTTTAAAGAGTCTAGCGAGTCGGACAATATGGATCCTGATGCCTTGACTAGGGCACTTGTTGAGTTAGCCCAAGGAATAGCAACTATGAACTAGAATCTCACCGCTTGTTGGCGTGACACCAATGTCAGGGTAGATAGGATGAACCAAGCCCGAGCCGACCCGAATGTTGAAATACCCAGTCTTATTAATGGGCCATCACTCAAACAACAAAACAGTCAGGAAGTGCCCTCTTTTGATGGTAAGCACGACCCCCAATTTTTCTTTGATTAGCTCCAGTCCATGGATCAATATTTCACATGGTACCCTTTGACTGAGCTTAAGAAGGTTCGTTTTGCTACCATGAAGCTCAGTGGGTCAGCCAGCCAATACTGGACTGATGTAGAAGCCTTGAGAGCCGCCAAAACTCAGGACCCTATTGATACTTGGGTCGCCATGAAGAATGAGCTAAAGGACAAGCTTAGTATGTTCCCCCATCGTATCGAGCCCGCCTATTGGACCAATGGTACCAGTTCACCCAGGGTAACAAATCAGCCAGGGACTATGTCACCAAATTCGACGAGTTCCTAACTCGCTGCAATGTCCTCGGAACAGAAACCCCTGTCCAGGTCCTGGCACGTTTTTGATCAGGTTTGAGAGAAGACCTGAGGAGTGAGCTCCTTGCCTAAGATGTTACAGAGTTGGAAAGAGCCTATGCCTTAGTTCAGAATCTCGATAGCATTAGGTCCAATCATTCCCATCGGGATCAAGATTCCCGAAGCAATGTTCCTCGGCCCTTCTCGAACAACTACCTAAGTTGGCCCTACCCCAACCAATCCCAACCATGAGCAAACTCCACTAGTCGAAGCAATGAGAGAGACAACCGTAGCAATGGCTCTGAGAAAGACTTCTCCAAAGTAAATCCCCTCATCATGTGTTACAAATGCCAAGGCTAGGGACATGTGGCTGCAAACTGTGCAAGCCATATCAAAGTCAACATTATTGATGGCAATCCCATTGAAGTGATAGAGGCTAGAGAGGTAGAATTCGTCTATCAAGCTGAAGAAGAAGATGGAGACTTTGATGATGATAGCGAGGCCATCCTGAGTTGCCTTAGACAGATGTCATATCCCTCCATGTCAGTTGTTAGGTGTGCCCTATCTCAACCCAATGATCAAGATAACTGGAGGCGTGCTACCATTTTCCACACGTTCACAAAGATTGGAGAAAAGAACTATAAGGTCATCGTTGATAGAGGTAGTTACATCAATGTCGTGTCATCAGCCGTGATCTCCAAGACTGGCCTCAAGGCCGTCCCCCACTCTCGGCCCTATCAGGTCTCCTGGATTAATTCGACCACCATGGAGGTCAAGCAACGGTGCCTTCTCCCCATAAACTTCAATGTTTACCCGGACAAAATATGGTGTGATATTCTGACCATGGATGCGAGTCAAGTCATTCTGGGATGACCTTATCTGTTTGACAATAATGTCCTTATTTATGGCCGTTTGAACATATGCCTATTTGAGCATGAGGGTAAGAAGGTCAAACTGGGTCCCTCCCAATCTAAGAGTAGTCAGATCAAACAACAATCAACCCTAACTAAGAAGATTTTCAGGGAGCATGATTCAGTCCTAGTCTTTGTAGACTGGTTCTCCAAGGTGACCTATTTCTTTCCTTGTTCCAAGACGTCCGATGGCGTCATGAAGTTACACGGATTGCCTGAAATCAGTATGTCAAACAAGGATGTCAAGATCACCATTTTCTGTTGGAAAATCCCATGGCACAAGCTGGGCACCAAGCACTAGTTCTCCACTGCCTTCCATTCCCAAATCGATTACCAGATTGAAGTTGTCAATAGGAGTCTGAGAAACCTTGTGCGTACCTTGATAGGTGAACATGTTGGGAGTTGGGATTTTATATTGTCTATTGCTAAGTCCGCACATAATATATCTGCTAACAGAACTACTTGCATGAGTCCGTATGAAGTCGTGCATGGTTTCAAACCTCGTCAACCTATAAGCCTTATTCCCATGATTGATTATCTTAGAGTCTCATAGTCTGCATCTACATTTGCATCTCATATGCATAAATTACATCAGAAAATCAGTAGCCGAATTGAACAAAGCAATGGTGGCTATAAATTATGAGCCAATGAGCAGAAACCACTTCAAACCTTCAATATGGGAGATTACGTAATGGTCTGGATTCGTCTGGAATGGTTTCCTTCGGGAGCTGTTAAGAAGCTACATGTATGCAGTGCAGGTCCTCTTCGGGTTCTAAGAATTAAAATGGCTAATGCTTATAATATTGAACTGCCTATTGGTTTAGGCATCAATCCCACCTTCAATATTGAAGATCTAGTGGCTTATAAGGGCCTATATTTTAACCCTAAAAATCCGCTGATAGTTGAGCCTACCCTGGACCCTGCCCCTGAGAGCCCCTTCCTACCTCCACTCCCAGAAATTCCCCCAAATGATACAGCAAAAGGCATTGATAAGATTCTGGATAACGAGATTGCCTCTAGTAGAGGCGGTGGAATCCGGTGATACCTGGTTTGCTGGAAAGGAAGGCCCCCTTCTGAGGACACTTGGATTGAGCGTCAGGGACCCCAGCAGATGGCCCCAGACCTGTTGGAGCTATACGAGAGCCGTATCGAGCCTTACTCGATAGGATCAAGTTCTCTCACCCCGGAAGAATGATGCGGACATCTACATCGAGCCGAGCCCATGGCGCGTGTACCAGCACAGAAGGCACCATCTGAGCTTGTGGTTGTAATCGGCTAAGTAAAACTGACCCCAGTTATTTGCGTTTATTTTATCTTTATTATTTCCTACTTTGAGTTTAGTCCCACCTCGCTTGTCGGCTGTTTGGGTCAGTCATTGTAAGCCTATATAAAGGCCCCCCTTGTTCTTTTGTAGGCATTGAATAATGAAATAAAAAAATTGTTTCTCCACTTTGTGTTGAGTGACAACAGGGTGAGCCGTATGAAACCTGACCCCAAACCCTAGGTGTGTGAAACCCTAGGTTTGTGCTAGGTGTGTGAAACCCTAGCACAACCCCCTTTCCCCTCTCCTCTTCCTCCCGATCTCCCTCTGCCTCTCTTCCCGCAGGCCGGCCCCGCCTTCCCTCCTTCTCCTTGTAGCCCTATCGCCCTCCCTTTCCCCGTCTGCCCCGCAACCCGCGCCTCTCCCGTTTTTCTCCCGTCCGCCACCGCCAACCCCGACCCCTCCTTCCCCTGCAGCTCCGCCTGACCCCCCTCTCCTTTGCCGCGACCCCAGCGCCCCTCTCTCCCTTCCCTTTTTCTCTGGCCTTGCTGACCACCCCAGCTAAATCCCCCGCCTCTTCCTCTCCCTGCGCACAAAACCCGATCCCGACCCCTCTCCCCACGCCCCGACTCCACCCACAACCCCACACCGCACCCTCCTTCCCGCAGCCCTGCGCCACCCGACCACCTCCCTTACACCTGCCGACCACCCTAGACACCCGTGCCCCTCCCTCCTCCCTTCCCTCTACTTTGCGACCCAACCCAAGCCCCCACCCGCACCCCGACCTTTCGTCCACCTTCCCTGTCGACCACCCTAACCAACCCCTCGCCCCCCCTCCTTCACCCCTTCACATACCCGAACCCCAGACCCGACCCAACCCAACCCTTTCCCTCTCACGATCCATAATACCCACCCCTTCCAATCCCAACCCGACTCCACCCCGTTTCGAGCCCGTGCCTATCGGCGCCCAACATGCTGGCATGGTTGATCCAGACGTCGACCACGGCTTGAGCCAGGACGAAGGCGACTACCACGACATCCAGACGCGCCCATACACCTGAACGTCACCGCCCTCCGCTTGCTTGCACTGGTCCCGACTCTGCCCAAGCTTTCTACACCGCCTCCGCCTCCACTCGAGGCCCCTGAAGCTCCACGCGCCCCTTAGTAGGTACATCTCCTCCCAGTTGGGTATTCCTGGTAATTCCATTAATCTGGTCTCCAGTATATTATATGTGCCGACGGCTGTCCACCTTCGTGCGGTTGTGCGTCCCTACCTGCCTGTTAAGTTCATTAGTTTTTGATATTGCGGGACGGACTCTTGTTTCTTAATTTAAGCATTATTCATTTTATGATTTTTCGAACTGAGATCGAACTGCCTGATGATTGTAGTTTTCTTTTTAAAATCCATAATTCCCTGTTGATGGCTTGAATAAAACTTCCTACCTGAAACTTTTAATTCATAGCGAAACACTGCTAGTACAATTAAACTACTGATTTCCTGTCCACCTGCATTGTTTGCATCAGTAAAACCTAGTAGTCTTCTTTACAAGAAAGAGGTAGCCTACAATTTGGGACATTATCATCATCGTTGTGCGAGGAGATACAACAGTTGCAAATAAAGCCATAGAGATCATGTGGTGGTCGATGGACCATGATGTCTGTAGTGCTGGTGGTGGTGCCCTCCCCCTTTGTTATGATCTTTGTTCCACTGTCTAGAGGCGGTCTCTGTAGGTAGGTGTGCCAGAAGTGGCACTTTTGTTTGTATCCCGTTGGGCGTCGGTCATCTTCCCCACCTCGTGGTGGTTTTCCTATGCAGCGCCGGCATGTGACACCTCCTGGAGGTCCGTTTGTGACCTCCCCTCTGAAACTACCAAAAAAAAAATTGAGATCCTGTGGCCTCTCAGGTATAATTTCTGCAATGATCTTATCAATATTGTTGCATTGATTAATAAGCCAATAATGTGCTGAAGTAAAAGATTGTCTTTCCTTTTTTTTACATGAGAGCAATATATATATATATATATATATATATATATATATATATATATATATATATATATATATATATATATATATATATATATATATATATATATATATATATATATATATATATATATATATATAGGGGAGGGATTACTCTTACTCATGGCCTCTTACTCATATAGTTACCTATGATCCGGGCAGTCCATTAGATCCCGACGTACGGTTCGGATTAGATGGGGAGTTAAAGCAATGATATCCACATTAAATGCGGGCTTTTAATACAGGCTTTTAATACAGGATTTTAATACGGTCATTTAATGCAGACACCATTGTTTTAACTCCCCATCTAATCCGAACCGTACGTCGGGATCTAATGGACGACCCGGATCATAGGTAACTATATGAGTAAGAGGCCATGTGTAAGAGTATCCCTCCCCATATATATATATATATATATATATATATATATATATATATATATATATATATATATATATATATAGGGCTGGGTTCCTATGACATGTCATAGGGAGTACCCTATGACATATGGTGAATTAGTAATGCTAGAATGTTTAGAATGTGCTGAATTTTTTTGAGGGTGATCACCTTACCTTAGATAGAATGTCCACAAAAAATCAAAGCATTCTAAAACTTGTTGGGGCATCAAATGCTAGAAGCTTTATCGGCCATCCATTTTAACCGTTAAATTGAAAATCATATTTGATGCCTCTAGAAGTTTTAGAATGAGCCGATTTTTTGCGAGGGTCCTATCTAAGATAGGGTGATCATCCTCATAAAAATTCAGAACATTCTAAATATTCTAGGGTTACTAACTCACCATATGTCAAAGGGTACTCCCTATGACATGTCATAGGAACTCATTTCCCATATATATATATATATATATATATATATATATATATATATATATATATATATATATATATATATATATATAGGGGCATGCTATGCTGCGGCATGCGGTGCGTGCGGCACTGTACCGCAGCCGTCTGATGCACGTGCTGCGTGCATCACATGCACGCAGCAGTGCATTAGACGGCTGTGGTACAGTGCCGCACTTACCGCATGCCGCATTATAGCATATATATATATATATATATATATATATATATATATATATATAGGAGTGTTTGGTTGCGCTGTGCGCTGCGGGTAAAAAATGCGCTGCCGGATGCTGTCCGTCCGATCGGAAGTGAATCAAACGGTGTAAACCCATCTTGCCCAAAGTTCTGCATCGGTTCAAAACAAAACCAACGGATGAGATTCATTAATCTCCGATCGATCGGATCGAGTGGCTCCAAAAAATTTTGCTGTTACTGTAGCGACTACAGTAACAACGAATTTGTTTTGGGCCGTTCGATTCCCATTGATCCAACGGATGGGAATTTGGTTTGGGTCTTTCAATTTCCATCTGTTTGATTGATTGGAATCGAATGGCCCAAAACAATTTCGCTGTTACTGTAGCCGCTACAATCCAGCGGATATAAATATGGTTTGGGTATTTCGATTTCCATCCGTTCGATCAATGGGAATCGAATGACCCAAAACAAATCCGCTGTAACTATAGCCGCTACAGTAACAGTGCAATTTATTTGAGCCGCTCGATTCAATCGATCGGATATTAATGAATCTCATCCGTTGGTTTTTTTTTGAACCGGTGTGGAACTTTGGGCGGGATGGGTTTACACCGTTTGATTCACTTTCGATCGGACGGACAGCATCCGACAGCGCATTTTTTACCCGCAGCACACAGCGCAACCAAACACTCTTCTCTCTCTCTCTCTCTCTCTCTCTCTATATATATATATATATATATATATATATATATATATATATATATATATATATATATATATATATATATATATATATATTTATATATATAGAGGATACGGGGTATAGGCTGGCGGCCTATTTCAACGAAATGGGCAGCCGCCCATTTGACACCCTTAGAAGTCTTAGAATGTGCTAATTTTTTGTGAGCATATGCATCTTACCTTAGATAGCACACCCACAAAAAATCAGCACATTCTAAAACTTTTAGGGGCATCAAATGTTACATTTCAGATTAACGGTAACAACGGACGTTCGATAAAACTCTTAACATTTGAAGTCCCTAGGAGTCTTAGAATGTGCTGATTTTTTGTGGGTGTTCTATCTACGATAAGGTGCTTATGCTCACAAAAAATCAGCAAATTCTAAGACTCCTAAGGGCTTCAAATAGGTGGCTGCCTATTTCGTCAAAATGGGCTGGCAGCTCATTTCCCGTTTCCTCTCTCTCTCTCTCTCTCTCTCTCTCTCTATATATATATATATATATATATATATATATATATATATATATATATATATATATATATATATATATATATATATATATATATATATATATATATATATCTATATAATATTTCACTAGGAATGGATAAAGAGGGCCGTTCGATACAAACATAAGAGGCGGTTAGAGGATTTGATGACCAAGATCTCTCTGCATTGGGTAGTATTTCATTTTATGCACGATCTGCTTCAATTTGATTTTCACGATCCTTTCTTGAAAATCATAGCCGCCCGATCCCTCTTCACCGTGTCACACGATCTCTGATTCACCCCGTCCCTCTCTCTTAGACACTCACACGATCTCTCTCTCTCTCTCTCTCTCTCTCTCCCTCTCTGATTAAACCGCTCACCCCGTCCCTCTCTCTTAGACACTCACACGATCTCTCTCTCTCCCTCCCTCTCTCATTAAACCGTTCACCCCCGTCGGCCTCCACAGTTGCAGCCTCCTCCGCCTCCGCTTCAGTCCGATCCGGCTCAGATCCCAAAAGCCGGGCTGAGATCATGCCCCTGGAACCCTGATGCCATGGCGGCGGCGGCGGCGGCGATGGCGGTGGTGGTGTTTTTGAGCTTGGTCGCCAGTCTGAGATCGGGCTTGGTCGCCGGTCTGAGATCGAGCTTGGTCGCCGGTCGGACGTCAACCCTCCATCAACCATCTCTCCCCAGATCTCCCGCACCCCGTCCGTCTTACCGATCCACCTACGAATGTCGCCCCCCTCACCCCAGATCTAATTCCTCTCTCTCTTTTTGATTTAGGGTTTCTTTTTTTTTCTCTGTTTCAGATTGAGGAGCCCCCCCAGGCCGCCTGCTCGAGATCTCTCTCTTTATCTCTCCAATTCCACAGTCATCCGATCTCAAATATTACCCGCACAGCCCAAATCTGGTAACAGCCCTCTCTCGCGTCTCTCTCTCTCTGGACTGATTGTGGGATTTGAGGGGCAATTGAAGGTTTTGAGGCCTGCGCGATGATCCGATGCAGGTTTTAGGGGACGATCAGGTTTTGGGGGACGATAGGAGGATTTGAGGGGCGATCGAACGACGCGATCGATGGGCCTGCAGTAATTGGGGGGGTATTCGAAGGTTCTGAGGAAGAGCAGAGGTAACCCAAATCTGGTAACAACTCTTAAAAGCCCCCACATTTCAGAAGTTCAGCTTCAGAATGATTCGGTTAATGAATGTTAACTTTTGGTTTATGTTATTTGTCTACAGGGATTTGTTCTTGAAGATGCAACTGGGCTGGCCTTGAATGGGGACATTGATATCCAATCCATATTTGCTGCATCACTGCCCACATCACATCCGGTTTTTTCCCCACAAAGAAATCTGGAATTTTTGCCCCAATGGCAGGTCTCCCCAATTCTCAATGGACCTGTTGAATTATTTATTGGTATCCTTTCGGCAGGTAACCATTTTGCAGAGCGTATGGCTGTGAGGAAGTCATGGATGTCTTCAGTAAGAAAATCATCAAATGTAGTGGCTCACTATTTGCGATGTTGCATTTGGCAAGAAATTACCTCTAGATTTGATCTGTGTTCGAATTGCTGTAGTTAGTTTACAGTTTCTCAAAATTATTGCACTCACGAAACCAACAAAAAAAATGCTGAAATCACAAAGTAAGAGAATGACATTGTAAGTGATCAATTCTCAACATCCAATAAGTTTTTTTTTCCCTTCTGTTTTTTATTTTCACCTTTTGAAAGGAGGAAGAGGAGGTGGAGAGATGACTTCAGATTTTTTTTAATTTTCGTTACACGATCACAGAAGGATGTGATCGTGTAACGAAAAGTTGGCAACCAAGCATTGTAGTATTTTCCTCGGCAAAAGGCAAAGATACAAAAAATAAAAGATCGATTCTCGATTTCCAACAATTTTTTTTTTAATGTAGTTTTGTTTTTTGTTTGGTTCTATGAATTTAAACCTGACGAGTACCAGCTTCCTCCACTCGACCCCTCATAGTACTAGGCGGATAAAAACCATTTTTGCCTCCTCCCACTCTGAGATCCAACACGGCACTAGAGTCCGTTGCCGGTGAGTATTGTGGATCACAGATTCAAGAAGGTATTTTTGCTCCAACACGGCACTGTAGCAAAGTCATGTAAAAACTCTAGCTCTGTCTTATAGATCGACTTCTGGACTTCAAGCACACGAGACGAAGAAGTCGAGAAAGTGTATGAATTGCTTGGGAAGGGTGCCAAATTTCATGGGATAGAGTAGCCGTAGTTTCATGATGTTTCATGATCTCAGTTTTTCAGGGGATAGAGTACCGATTTTCTCTATCTCTGCTCAGTTTCATGATGTTTAAGATCTCAGTTTTCTTGCTGTAAACAACCATCGATTTGTAATTGCTTAGCTACTTTTGTTTTGGTTTTACAATATTTTTTTCTTGATCACACATGCCTGTTGATTGACCATGTAACCTCTCTTATGATTTCTTTTTTTCCACCTTTTTTGGTTCATGTTTGATCATGTTTATCCATGCAACCTTTGCCCTTTGAATTATCTTTGCATTATCTTTGAATCAAATTTGAATTGCAGTTCTCAATTTTGAAACAGACTTTGAATCAGCGTTTTGATTGTTTTGTGATTATTTAATCTACTTCACATTTGATTCACCATCATCCTCAAGTTTTTGAATTGTAATTTTGAATATTGAATTACAGGTTCTTCCTTATCCCTTTCCAATGAATGCTTTCGGGAAAGGGACGAGGAAGAATTACTTTTGAATTGAATTGCAGCTTTCAGTTTTAAATTGAAGGTTTTCTTTTTTATTCAAGTTTTAGTT
Source organism: Chamaelirium japonicum (assembly GCA_947650365.1). Lineage (NCBI taxonomy): Eukaryota > Viridiplantae > Streptophyta > Magnoliopsida > Liliales > Melanthiaceae > Chamaelirium > Chamaelirium japonicum. Next base: position 28,033,768 of record OX393555.1, read on the forward strand.
GTGTTTGAGGAGGAGGCATACTTTCTTAGATTACATTGTTAAGGTAAATATGACTGTCTTTTCTTTGCCTCATATTGTATATTTTCTTATTCTTCAGGAGTACTTCAAGAAACTGGACTTGGTTATTTAGTAACAATAGCAGCTGCAATTTTTAAAAGTTTTGTCAACCAGCATAATCTTTTCTTGCATGGCCATCTTACTATGTGTTGCATCCTATAGTCCTACTGAACTCTACCCTTCCGTTTTCAGTCAATTTGATGGAATCAATTTAGAAATTCATCTCATGCTATGGAGTTACATGATTCTTTCTTTTAAAAAGTTTACGTCATGCTGCGTTGTTTGGAAATTTGATCAACAACTTTCATGGAAATATGATGTATCCAGTATCCAGATTGTCAAGTTCATGATGCACTTCCTGGGAGTACATTCAAATTATGCTGAAATCCAGATTGTAAAGTTCTTATTATCGACCAAATTCAGATTCAGATTCAAAATTCAAATTCAAATTCAGATTTCTACATTGGGATTTTGGTAGTCTTTTTTTTTAAATTCATAAAGTGTTCATTTGTTGATGTATCCAGTATCCAGATTGTCAGGTTCATGATGCACTTCCTGGGAGTACATTCAAATTATGCTGAAACTTATGCTGAAATCCAGATTGTAAGGTTCTTATTATCGACCAATCGGAATTGAATATATTCCAATATCTCTTGGTGCATATTATCTTGGTCCTAACAGCAGATTCCATGATTTGAAATCCAAATGGCAGCAACAAGAGTTGCAGAGCAATCAACAGGGAAGCGAGCTAAGGTCGAGCAGCCAATCCAGCATTCATTTGTACTGAAGCACGGGTCTTTGCTGGTGATGAAAGGCTACACCCAGCGAGATTGGGTCCACTCGGTGCCCAAGCAAGCGAAAGCTGATTCTGTCAGGATCAACCTCACTTTCAGACGAGTTCTGACCTAAAAGCTTTAATCAGAGTGGAAGCCTCTCAATTGGGTCGTGCCACGTGGAGCCCCTCTCGAAACGAATCGATGCCACTGATGCACTGTTCCATCTGAATTAGGGAATGTAATATGCCCTTCAGGTAAACATATTATCTATATGATTTTGTGAAGGGAGAGACGACTGCTAGCATCTGAAACACTTTTTTTTTTTTGAGAAATCCCTCGGAGAGGTATATTGCATGAGATAGGGAACTCAATTTTTGTTTTTATCAACCTTTGCATTTTGGTATTGGCAGTTGTGGTTGATGAATCAAAAGTATTAATGCCTTATGTTTATTATATTGCGTCGATATTTATCAAAAGAATGTATTAAGATCTTAGACATTCTCTGAAGCTCCCCTCTATGGTGAGCATATGGGTGGTGTGCCCTTTTTTTTGGGATGATCACAGGATCAAAACCGGGTTTGTCTTACTCCATGGCCCTACGACTGGCGCGTCCCTCGCCGAGCTCATCCTGACCGGCCGCTCCACCGCCGACCTTGCCCCCTTCAGCTCCTCCAGGTTTACTCGGAAGGGCGCCAGGCTGCATAAACAATGTGAATGGAAGTCTGTAACCTGTAATGTGTTTTGAAATAAAGTTTTATATTTCTACTACTCAGTTGAAGTTTGTTTGATTTCAATTCAGAGTTGATACATGTGGTTGAGTTGGTTGATCATTGAAGCATGGTCCTTAATTTTTAGACAAATTATAAAAACATCCCTTGAGCTGTACCCCCCCCCCCCCCCCCCCCCCCCCCCAATTTCACATTGGTACCTTAATTTTTTTTAGCAACATCCTAAAATGCCGTTCTTAATATAGCTAAATATGTTTTCTAAATATTATTTATGCCGACTAAGATGAAGACAGTTTGGCATGAAAATTAAGTTTGATGATTGAAATTTGACAGAACAAGGAACATCATTACTCCTTTATTGCTCCCATAGAGCACCTTGATCTACACTTTGTGCTTCATGATCAATTGCTTCTCTTAGTCTGGATTAGAAATGTTCTTGATATCTGCAACAATATCCGGCTTCGATGTATATTAATAACAAATTCAGACTTTCTTTTAAAAAAGAACTCATCATTGTTTTAAAGAATGAGCCCAAATCCAACATAGAGTTGGATTAGCTCGGGTATTTGCATCAGATTTTAATTTCGATAAGCTTTTAAAATACGATAAGTATCTGGGTTGGAAAATTATGGTTTTTATTTCTAAAAATTTACGAAAAATGAAATGGTGGTTATGAGTCGCACTCGGGTGTCTAGCATGAAGGTTCATCTTACGAAATCGCGCCCGATTCAAATTAGAAGAAAGTCAAGTCCTGCAATTGGTGCTGGATCCATGGACCGTGACAAGGTTACGTGGGGGTCTGAGAGGAGGGGGCTTAGCCCTCGCGTCCTGCCGGGGGCCGAGGCCCGGGTGGCTTGATGGGGTGGCGGCCGATAGGTACATGCATTATTGTCACCTCAAAATATTGTTTTCTCCCTCGAAATATTATCGCCACTATCAAAAAATTTTCTGCCTACCTCGAAATATTATCATCTGCCTCAAAATATTGTCAGCACCCTCAAAATAATATTATCTCCCTCGAAATATTATCGCCACCCTCGAAATATTTTTTTCCACCTTTGAATATTGTCGCATGCCTCGAAATATTATTCTCGCCCTCAAAATCTTTTGCGTGCCGACAGGCACGGGCTTTACTAGTATATATATATATATATATATATATATATATATATATATATATATATATATATATATATATATATATATGGGTCAGGTTCAATGGACACTGTTTTTGCACTCAATTTTTTACACCGATTTTCAAAACATTAGATAGAGGTTTCAGAATTTCTTGATTTTTTGTGAGCATAATCACCTTATCCTAGATAGCACGTCCACAAAAAATCAGAACATTCTAAAGCCTCCAAGTACATCAAAACTAAAAGGCTTTATCGACCGTCCATTTTAATCGTTAATTTGAAGAGCACATTTAATAAGTTTAGAGGCTTTAGAATGTGCTGATTTTTTGCGGATGTGTTATCTAAGACAAGATGAATATGCTCACAAAAAATCAAGAAATTCTGAAACCTCTATCTAATGTTTTGAAAATCGGTGTAAAAAATTGAGTGCAAAAACAGTGTCCATTGAACCTGCCCTATATATATATATATATATATATATATATATATATATATATATATATATATATATATATATATATATATATATATATATATATATATATATATATATATATGATAAGGACTTTTTGAGCTCACTGTTACCAAAAAAAAAACAGCACACAAGTAGTGATGCCCTTACCGACTATATCCCGTTAGCTACCACCCCTATTTATTGGTAAACAAAGAACCTTCCCATCTTGCGTTGAGAATAGAAATAAATAGAGAAAAAGAAGATCTAAAGAGAAGCACACTCAAATTTACTAACGTTCGACACCAAAGTAGTGCCTACGTCCTCACCCCCTTCTTCTCCAACAATTCCACTATATGAAATGCAAGATTACAAGAAGGAACTTCTTCCCAAGCCGCTGCAACGTAGCTTGAGGATTACAACTCTTCCCTCAACACTCTTGAGATGATGATGACTTCACTCACAACTCTCTTGCGTATGGATTACAAACATGTATTGTGTGTTTCTATGCCCATCTCCAAATTTAGTGATTCAAAGCCTGAATCATCTCATCATGGGATGGACCTCATTCCCATCAATCTTTCCCTCCATCCACATAATAAAGAGTCTTCATATCGTAGTCATCCCCGCCAATCGTCTGCAAAGATCATGCTTCTCTTTTAGTAGAGGCTTCATCATCATATCTGATGGATTATTCCTTGTGTCAATTTTGATAATCTGCATCAATTAATTCTCCAAAGCATCTCGGATCCAATGGTAACGAACATCGATATGTTTTGTCCTTGAGTGTTATGTGGTATTCTTACTCAAGTCAATAGCGCTTTGACTGTCACAATGAGATATATATTTATGTTGTAGATAGAGCAACCACCTTCTGCAGCTTGGACTGCCATGACACGGCTCCCCCTGCAAAGGTGAACAAATATCCTGAAGTAGATTTTCTTTTGTCCAAATCACCTGCAATGTCAGAGTCAGTGTATCCCTCTAGAATAGGCTTGCCTCCTCCAAAAGTTAAAGAATTTTTAAAGGTTCCTTTAAGATATCGCAGGATCTATTTTACCACTTCCTAATGTGTTTTACTGGGGTTAGCAAGAAATCTGCTTACCACTCCAACTGCATGTGTGATTTTGGGCCTTGTGCACACCATCAAATACATCAAACTTCCGACAGCTGAGGCATATGGAATGATCTTCATCGCTTTCTTCTCCTTCTCATTTGAAGGACTTTATCGTAAACTTAGCTTGAAGTGTCCCGTGAGATGAGTGCTGACAGGGTTGGAGTTCTGCATCTTGAACTTCTCTAGTACACGCTCAAGGTACCTTTCTTGTGATAGCCACAATATCTTCTTTCTATCACGAGAGATCTCATACCTAAGATATATATTGCTGATCCTAAATTCTTCATATCAAAGGACTTGCTCAACTCTTTATTTAACCTGTCAATATTGGATTTATCTTTTCCAACAATAAGCATATCATCAACATATAGTGAAATAATAATGAAGTCATTTTTAGAAAAAATCTAAATGTAAATACAATGATTTGCAAATGTTCTTTTGTACCCTTGCTAAAGCATAAATGAATCAAATTTTTTGTACCACTGTCGTGGTGCCTGCTTGAGCCCGTACAAACTTCTATTTAGCTTACAGACCATGTGTTCATTTCCTTTCACCTCGAAGCCTTCGGATTGCTCCATGTAAATTTCTTCTTCTAAATAGCCAACTGTTCGACTTCTAGATCGAGGGAATCAGCAAGACCTAGGATCACCCAAATAGAAGACATTTTCACAATATGAGAGAAAATTTATTCATAGTCAATACCTTATTTTTGCCCGAAGCCTTTTACCATAAGGCGAGCTTTGTGCTTGATTTGACCATTTCCTTCATCCTTAATCTTGAAGTCCCATTTGTTCTTCAAAACTTTATGGTTCTTTGGCAGCTCCACCAAATCATATCTGTGGTTCTTATGCAAGGAATCAATCTCCTCCTGCATAGCTTTCTTCCACTTGTTTTTGTCTTTATTAATTTGAGCTTTATGAAAACTTTCTGGTTCGCATGCGTTAGTCACTATCGTGTACTTAGTTGCTGGATATCTTTTTGAGGATTGTCGTTCTCTTACTGACCATCTCAATTGAAGTGTTTGCGGCTGTTTATCCATTTGTGGCGGCTCCATATGTTCTTGCTCTAACTCCCCCTGATTAAGAGTTGGTGGACCTGGATCTTCATCTTCTTCCTATACTTCTTCATCATTATTATTTTGTACCAAAGAAGATGTAGTAACAGGTATGGGAAAAATATCCAGGATAATATGAACATTTTGTGGCTCTTCAACTTGATCAAAATCTGCAAATATTTTATCTTCACAAAATATAACATCCCAACTTCTAATCACCTTTTTGTTTTTTGGATCCCACAACCTATAGCTAAACTCATCACTACCATAGCCCAAAATGATGCATGGTGTGGATTTGTCATCGAGCTTTGTTCTTTACTCCTTGGACACATGCACAAATGTTTTGCACCAGAATACCCGTAAGTGAGTAGGACACTTCCTTCCCACTCAAAACCCTTTCTGGTACATCCCCATCCAAAGGGACCTAGGGTGATAAATTAATCAAGTAGCAAGCAGTCCGTATTGCTTCTCCCCAAAATATTTTAGACAATTTCGCCAAAGATAGCATACTCCTTATCCTCTCAATAATTGTGTGGTTCATTCTTTTCACAATTCTATTTTGTTGTGGTGTATATGGAACAAATTTTTGATGTCTTATGTCATATTTAGAATAATATTCTTTAAAAATTCTTGAAGTACATTCACCTCCATTGTCCGTGTGAATACACTTCAAGAGTTTTTCGATCTCTCTTTTAAATTTTGTATGAAAATATTGAAAGACTTCAAAAACCTGATATTTGGATTTTAGGACATACACCCATACCTTTCTAGATGCATCATCTATGAAGGTTACAAAGTAGGAAGCACCACCAAGTATTTTCACATTAATAGGACCACATACATCCGAATAAACCAAGTCTAAAATTTTAGTTTTCTTTTTGTTAGCATTCTTAACAAAAGCTACGCGGTGTTGTTTTTCAATTATGCAGTGATCACAGTGGGATAAGTTTGTACCTTCCATAGTTGGAAGTAGATGCCACCTCGCGAGAGTTTGTATTCCTTTCTCGCTCATGTGGCTGAGCCGCTTGTGCCACAAGTCCATCGAGGTGCCCTCCATTGTATTGATTTTACCCTTTTCCAGGTGCAACTGAGTTTTATAAAGTGTTTCAACACTTCTTTTCTTTTGCCAAGATGAGTGCTCCTTTGGTAAGCTTCCAGCATCCTTTACCGAAGTTGCTTGTGTATCCTTCTTCATCAAGCTTACCGGTAGAGAGCAAATTGAAGTGGAGATTCGGAACAAATCTGACATCTTTCGGCACTAACTTTATTCCAAGGTTAGTGGTAACACAAATATCTTCAATGCCAAGAATTTGAGAAGAATTTTTGTTACCCATTTTTACCGATCCAAGGTTTCCTTCATGAAGCGAAGGGAAGTAGTCCTTCCAGGGAGTAGCATGATAGGAGACGTTGGAATCAATCACCCATTCGAGGTCTTGGCATGCAAGGTTTGCACATTCCTCTTCACACGCCGAGAAGAGAACAATCTTATTGTCGGCAACGGCTGCACTTTCTTTGTTTTCTAGCTTCTCATTGGATCTTCCTTGCTTGTTCTCTTATTTGAGCTTGCGATATTTTCGCTTCCTGTGTCCATTCTTGCCACAATGATAGCAAATAACTCATTTTCTTGATTTTGATCTTCCTCTCGACTTGTCACGATAATGTATTTGTCAGCTTTTTTTCCTCCCCCTATTCTCGGTAACAAGAGCGTGGGAATGGAAAGAGCCAAAAGATTTTCTTCGAATTTTTTTATTTAATAGGTTGCTTGTAACTTGGCTCATGGATACAACTCCATCAGGTGCAGAATTGCTAAGAGACACCACCAATGTCTCCCAACTATCCGGTAACGAGCTAAGCAAAAGGAGTGCTTGAAGCTCATCTTCTAACACCATCTTCATGGATGCAAGCTGATTTACAATGCTTTGAACTTCATTAAGGTGAACAGAAATGGAATTACCTTCCTTGAACTTGATACTAACAAGCTTCCGGATTAAGAAAGCTTTGTTGTCAGCAATCTTTCTCTCGTAGAGATCTTCAAGTTTCTTCCACAAGCTATACGCCGAAGTTTCATTCGACACATGGTGGAACACTGTGTCATCCACCCATTGCCGAATGGTGCCGATGGCTTTTTGATCAAGCTTCTTCTAATCTTCTGCCAGCATGGCCTCCAGCTTGGCTGACTCACCTTCTACTGGTGCATGGAGATCCTTGCAATAGAGAAGGTCCTCCATCTTCACCTTCCAAATCATCCAATTGTTATCGTTGAAGCTAATCATTCGAACGCCACCCGTGTGAGTCTCCATCTTAACACAAGAAGATTAGAAACCTTTGCTCTAATACCACTGTTGAGAAACAAAGAACATTCCCGCCTTGCGTTGATAATAGAAATAAATAAAGAAAGAGAAGATCTAAAGAGAAGCACACAAAAATTTACAAAGGTTTGGCACCAAAGTAGTGCCTACAAGTCATCCTATAGTAATGCAAAGGTTGTTAGAAGTAAGGGTATACAAGAACATATGGTATATTTAATAAAATATTATTTATATATATATATATATATATATATATATATATATATATATATATATATATATATATATATATATATAGAGGAATGGGATGCTGCCTATCAAAGCAGCATTTTTTGCTGCTTTGAGACATTGTTTGACCATCCTAGAAGTTTTGGAATTTGATGAAATTTGGTGAGGGTGTTTTCTAGGGTAAGATGATCATCCTCACAAATTTTCATCAAATTCCAAAACTTCTAGGGGGTTCAAATGGTCGAAGCAAAATCAGTCGTCTGCAGTCGCCGTTAAAATCTGCAGCATTTTGCTTCGACCATTTGACCCTCTTAGAAGTTTTGGAATTTGATGAAAATTTGTGAGGATGATCATCTTACCCTAGACAACACCCTCACCAAATTTTATCAAATTCCAAAACTTCTAGGATGGTCAAACAATGTCTCAAAGCAGCAAAAACGCTGCTTTGATAGGCAGCATCCCATTCCTCATATATATATATATATATATATATATATATATATATATATATATATATATATATATATATATATATATATATATATATATATATATATATATATATATATATATATATATATATATATATATATATATATATATATGTCGGTTTGGTTCGGTTTAGGTTGGTTTTAAATTTACAAATCCGTCAACCAATCAATTATGCCGGTTTTAAAAAAACACAATCCAATCTGATCCATTGAGTATGTCGAAACCGATCAAAATCGGTCGGTTCGGTTTGGTTTGGTTTGGTTGGTTTAGTTGGTTTGGTTTGGATCATGCACACCCCTAGGACCGGATGAGGATGAAAAGGAGGGGAAGTGGGAGAAGGGAGAAGACACGTGCGGTAGCAAAGGTCGGACCTCGAAAGGGGGGAGAAGGAATGGGAGGGGTGGCGGTGCGTGGTCATCTGTAGGGCGCCCTATCAAAATAGGCCCATGGTAATGCAAGAATCAGGCAGGGGTGTCCGAATGAATTTACGAGACCTACAATTTTGAGGGTGCAAATAGCAACACCATAGCCTAAAATAGCACCACCCATAACCAGTGTATGGATGTGATTCACCTAACAATGTTATTTGGGTGAAGCATCCCTCCAGTCAACAAGCAAGTCTAGACCACAAGCCACTCCCGACAGGGTCTTAAACAAAGTCGGTCAAGCTGATATCTTCCTCCTCACACCAACCCGAGCGTTAGGCGGTTTCGGTGAGGAGGGAGGTGGACAAGGAAGGAGGAAAGGTATGGGAAGAGGGAGAAGGGAGAGGGAAGAAAGGCATGGTGGCGGGGTCGGAACTCGGAAGGGGGGGGGGAAGGAGGAACGGGAGGGGAGGCGGCGGTTGTCTGGGGGTCAAAGTAAATACAAAAATTGGGCTGGGGTGTGCATATGAAATGGCAGTGCCTACTAATATTGTGGGTGCAAATAGCAACACCATAGACTAAAACTGGACAACAAAGTCGGTCAAGCTGATTTGGCCCCACTCGACCCGATTAAGACCCGCATGCGGTCCTAACTACGTATTGAATGGGCTGAAAGCTCTATAACTACTACCCCTCCGCAACATTGGAGTCCATAAGCATCGAAGCAACAAAGCTATGGCCTCTCCTTCTTCTTCATCCCTCGTCGCCCACTCTTTCTTCTTTTCTCTGCTTATGTTCGGCTGCTCCTATGGCACAGCCGATGGAGGAGCGGTCGAGCGATACCGTGTTATCCGACCAGACTCTCTGAAGCCGAGAACCGTCTGCTCCACACCCAAGGGTGAAGCACATCCATTCCTTATCATCAGATTATGATGGATTTGCTTGCATGTTAGATTTTTTTTTGTTGAGAAATACACCCTCGATCTTGCATGTTAGATACTCATATATCAATGGATTTCTTGTTTGTACGCGAAGGGTATTGGGGGGGGGGGGGGGGGGGCGGGGCTGACTTTACTTGTTAATTAGTGATCTTCTGGTGGTTTCAAGTCTCAACAATGATCCTTCCACACGTTTACCAACGGAAACCAATGTCTTTTCCCCCCTCATCTAAAACCAACGGAAACCAATGTCTTTTCCTTCCACATGATCTCAAGCCTAAGTTCAGGTTGGGGGTTGATGTTAGATTGAAAATATAAACTAAAATCATAATTGTGCAATGAATACTTATACAATATAACTGCCATATAATGGTTCACAGTGCTGACCCCAAATAAATGGGACAGGGCTTGACGATTATTTTCTGAACACTAAACGACTTACTTCTCTATTGTAGATGGTCGGATAAGTTGTGTTATTTTCAGAACTATATGCCCTTTTATTTTTACCATTATATATATATATATATATATATATATATATATATATATATATATATATATAGATAGAGAGAGAGAGAGAGAGAGAGAGAGAGAGAGAGAGAGAGAGAGAGAGCCATACGATTTAAATCACTGGCCGTTCGTTTTTTTTTTTTTTAAACACAGCATCTAACAGCTGCAACCCACTCTCCACCCTCACCCCTCATCCCCTCTCTCTCTCTCTCTCTCTCTCTCTCTCTCTCTCTCTCTCTCTCTCGCTGAAACACCAGAGTACCGGCGATCGCAGTGGCACCTCCAGCCCCGACTACCGTCGTCGATCGCAGTGGCACCCCCTCCTTCACCCCCTCCGGCAGCCCCAGACCACCGGCAGCCCCCTTCTCCTCCCCCTCCCCCCCCCCTGCGCCGGCACCCCCCTCTTCTCCCCTCTGGCTCCGGCACCCCATCTCCGGCCACCTTCCCCTCCGCCAAGCCAGCCCGACCGGGGAATCACAGTTGCCCCCTCCGACAGGCACCCCCGACGGTTAGGGGTGCCTGCCAGAGGGGGCGACTGTGATTCCCTGGTCGGGCTGGCCTGGCGGAGGGGGAAGTGGCCGGAGATGGGGTGCCAGAGCCAGAGGGGAGAAGAGGGGGGTGCCGGCACCGGAGGGGGAGGGGAAGGGGGGAGAAGGGGGCTGACGGTGGTCTGGGGCTGTCGGAGGTGCCTGCCGGAGGGGGAGGAGGAGGGGGTGCCACTGCGATCGACGGTGGTAGTCGGGGCTGCAATCGACGACGGAGGTGCCTGCCGGAGGTGCCACTGCGATCGCCGGTGTTTCAGCAAGAGAGAGAGAGAGAGAAAGAAAGAGAGAGAGAGAGAGAGAGAGAGAGAGAGAGAGAGAGAGAGAGAGAGAGAGAGAGAGAGAGAGGATGAGGGGTGAGGGTGGAGAGTGGGTTACAGCTGTTAGATATTGTGTTTAAAAAAAAAATCGAACAGCCAGTGATTTAAATCGGATGGCTAGAAAGTGACTGCTCAAATTGATAAATAAGCTGTCAGCTCATACCCCGTATTCTCTCTCTCTCTCTCTCTCTCTCTCTCTTTATATATATATATATATATATATATATATATATATATATATATATATATGTGTGTGTGTGTGTGTGTGTGTGTGTGTGTGTGTGTGTGTGTGTGTGTGTGTGTGTGTGTGTGTGTATATATAGAGAGAGAGAGAGAGAAAGAGAGAGAGAGGAAACGGGAAATAAGCTGCCAGTCTTTTTTGGAGAAATGAGCAGCCAACCATTTGAAGCCCTTAAGAGTTTTAGAATGTGGTGATTTTTTGTGAGTATAAGTACAATATTTTAGATAGAACACCCACAAAAAATCAGAACATTCTAAAACTCATTGGGGCATCATATGTTAGAAGTTTTATTAAAAATCCGTTGTAACCATTGATCTGAAATATAACACTTAATGCACCTAAAAATTTTAGAATGTGATGATTTTTTGTGGTTGCTCTATCTAAGGTAAGTTGCTTATGCTCACAAAAAATAAGCACATTCTAAGACTTCTAGGGGCGCCAAATGGGCAGCTGCTCATTTCGCCGAAATAGGCTGTTATGGTGTGACGTGTGGTGAGAGTGGTACGTGTTGCACTGCAGTCATCCGATGCATCACTGCATGCATCAGATGCATACAGTGGGTGTATTAGATGACTGCGGTGCGACACTGTACGCGCAACACGTCGTACTTTATCATTTCTCTCTCTCTCTTTCTCTCTCCCTCTCTCTCTCTCTCTCTCTCTCTCTATATATATATATATATATAATATATATATATATATATATATATATATATATATATATATATATATATATATATATATATATATATATATATATATATATATATAGAGAGAGAGAGAGAGAGAGAGAGAGAGAGAGAGAGAAATGCTATAATGCGGCATGCGGTAAGTGCGGCACCTCACCGCAGCCGTCTGATGCATCGCTGCGTGCATGCGATGCACGCAGAGCGTGCATCAGACGATTGCGGTGCGGTGTCGCACGTACCGCATGCCGCATTATAGCATGCCCATATATATATATATATATATATATATATATATATATATATATATATATATATATATATATATATATATATATATATATATATATCATAGCGCGTTCATTTTATTTACAAACGTGCCACTATGGCATATATATTTATTCCATCCAACTATATAAACAAAGGCTAAGATTAAAATGAGTATGCTGATGTAAATGTGAGTGTGATTCATTTGGGTAGGGGAGAACGGATGAGATTGAATGGAATTAAGATGGAGGGGCGGGATTGGGACGAAGAAGAAATAAATGAATAAATGACCAAATTGTAAAATTAAACTCTATAATATATTGATGGGTTTTAATTTTAAAAAGTTGCTGCCACATGTACATGGTTCCCACTCCCCCATAATTGCACATCTCTCTCTCTTTGTGTGTTGCACATGAGAGACTAAGCTATGCGCGTTGCCCGTGAGATATAGGGCAGCAAATCCTAGTCATCTGATCGGTGTGGAATCCAACAGCACAAATCCATCCTGCATCGGTTCAAAACTGTAGCCGTCCGATCGGATGATCCAATGAATAAGATCCATGGGAAACAATGAACAAAAAAAATCACGGTTACTGTAGCGCTACAATAACCGCGATTTTTTTTTGTCCTATTCGGTTGTTTCCCACTGATCCTATCCGTTGGATCATCCGATCGGACAGCTACAGTTTTGAGCCGGTGTGGGATGGATTTATGCCGTTGGATTCTAATGGGATGGATTTGTTCCGTTGGATTCCGATGGATCCATCATCCTATCGGATGGTACAAATCCATCCCCACACAAATTCAACGACACAAATTCATCCCGCACCGGCTCAAAACTGTAGCCGTCCGATCGGATGATCCAACGGATGGGATCCATGGGAAAAAATGGACAAAAAAATCGTGGTTACTGCGCTAACCGTGATTTTTTTGTTTGTTTCCAATGAATCCCATCTGTTGGATCATCCAATTGAACGGATACTGTTTTGAGCCGGTGCAGGATGGATTTGCGCCGTTGGATTTCCATGGGATGGATTTGTATCGTTGAATTACCATGGATCCATCATCCGATCGGACAGCACAAATCCATCCCAATGGGAATCCAATGGTACAAATCCATCTCGAACCGGCTCAAAGGTGTAGTCATCCGATCGAATGATCCAACGGATGGGATTCATGGGAAACAACCGAATAGGACAAAAAAAATCAATTTTTTTTCCTATTCAGTTGTTTCCCACGGATCCCATCCGTTGGATCATCCGATCAAACGGCTACAGGTTTGAGCCGGTGCGAGATAAATTTGTGTCGTTGGATTCCCATGGATCAATTATCCGATCGGACGACATAAATCCATCCCATGGAAATCGAACGGTACAAATCCATTTTGCACCGGCTCAAAGGTGTAACCGTCCGATCGGATGATCCAACAGATGAGATCTGTGGGAAACAACCGAATAGGACAAAAAAAATTGATTTTTTTTTTGTTCTATTCGGTTGTTTCCCACTGATCCCATCCGTTGGATCATCCGATCAGATGGCTAGCTACAGTTTTAAGCTGGTGTGGGGATGAATTTGTGTTGTTGGATTCCCATGGGATGGATTTGTGCGGTTGGATTCCCAAGGATCCATCATCCAATCGGACGGCACAAATCCATCCACATGCGAATCCAACGGTACAAATCCATCCCGCATCGGCTCAAAACTATAGCCGTTCGATCGGATGATCCAACGGATGAGATCCATGGGGAAAACAGACAAACAAAATCATAGTTACTGTAGTGCTACAGTTCATCGTTTTTTTTGTTTGTTTCCCGGGGATTCCATCTGTTTGATCATCCGATCGGACGGCTACAGTTTTGAGTCGGTGCGGGATGGATTTGTGTCGTTGGATTCCCATGGGATGGATTTGTGCCGTTGGATTCCCATAGATCCATCATCCGATCGGATGGCACAAATCCATCCCCATGGGAATCCAACGGCACAAATCCATCCTGCACCGGCTCGAAGGTGTAGTCGTCCGATCGGATGATCCAACAGATGAGATCCGTGGGAAACAACTAAATAGGACAAAAAAAAATCGAACGGCTACACCTTTGAGCTGGTGCTGGATGGATTTGTGCTGTTGGATTTCCATGGATCATCATCCGATCAGACGGCCATAAATCCATCCCATCGAAATCCAACGACACAAATCCATCCTACACCTGCTCAAAATTATAGCCGTCCTATCGGATGATCCAACAGATGAGATCCATGAGAAACACCCGAATAGGTCAAAAAAATATTTTTTTTGTCCTATTCGGTTGTTTCCCACTTATCACATCCGTTGGATCATCTGATCGAACAACTACAATTTTAAGCCAGTGCGGGATGAATTTGTGCCGTTGGATTTTTATGAGATGGATTTGTGCCCTTGGATTCCCATGCATGGATCCATCATCCGATCGGATGGCATAAATCCATCTCATGGAAATTCAACGGCACAAATCCATCCTGCACCGGATCAAAGGTGTAGCCGTTTGATCGGATGATCCAACGATGAGATCCGTGGGAAACAACCGAATACGATAAAAAAAATCGTTTGAGCCGGTGCGGGATGGATTTGTGCCGTTTGATTCCCATGGGGATGGATTTATACCGTTCGATCGGATGATGGATCCATGGAAATCCAACGGCACAAATCTATCCCATGGAAATCCAAGGGCACAAATCCACCCCACACCGACTCACAAATCCATCCCACACTGACTCAAAAATGTAGCCATCCGATCAAGTGATCCAACGGATGGGATCCGTGAAAAACAACCGACAAAAAAAAAAATCACGGTTACTGTAGTTACTGTAGCGCATGTTTGGTTTTTTTTTATTTTTATCCTATTCGGTTGTTTCCCACGGAACTACACATAGACCAAGAGGGCCAGGCCCCCCCTAAATTTTGGGTTGGGTCCACAGAAGTTTAGCTTAAAGACACTTAACTCCTCTATAGTTTCAAAACTAAATTTTGCCCCATTAAATTCAGTTTTAATTAGATAGAAATTATCAAATGAGGAAATCAGTAATTGACAAAAGGAGTAATGTGCTAACATTTTTTGTGCTGATTTTTGATGAGCATAAGTACCCTGCCTAGCTTAGATAGAACACCCACAAAAAATCAGCCTATTCTAAAACTTCTTGGAGCATCAAATGTTAGAAGTATTATCGATCGTCCGTTGTGACCGTTACTCTGATTTATAACAATTAATGTCCCTAAAAGTAAAAGTTTAGAATGTAATGATTTTATTTATAAGGGATTTCTGTGTGCCATGGTACACTTTCAGGGTCCAACCGCACCTCACTGGTGATAGCTCACCGGTACGGCCCCTGCTCGCTGATCACCAACAACAAGAAGCCGCCCACGCTCCCCCAGATCCTCCGGCACGATCGAGCTCGGGTTAAGTATCTCCAATGGAGGATATCAAGCGGCTCCCAAGGAAAAGCAGCCGCGGAGTCCGACGTCGGCGTGCCGGCCTTCCTCGGCAGCTCACTGGGAATCTCCGAGTACGTCGTGACTGTCGGATACGGCACCCCGAAGCTCGACCAGACCGTCAGCCTCGACACCGGGAGTGACGTCAGCTGGATCCAGTGCAAGCCATGTACGCCTCCGAACTGCTACTCGCAGCAACAGCCGCTGTTCGATCCGTCTCAGTCGTCCACTTACACCGCCCTATCTTGCGACTCCACCGAATGCAGCCAACTGGATACGCCGGGCTGCTCGGACTCCAACTGCGTCTACGGCGTCGGTTATGGAGACGGCTCCAGCACCTTAGGAATCCTGAGTCGCGACGTGCTAGCACTATCGACCGCCGATGCCATCCAAGGTTTTGTGTTTGGGTGCGGCGAGTTGAACCAGGGGTTGTTCGAAGGGATCGCCGGGTTGATGGGGCTCGGCCGCGGCCAGCTCTCCCTGGTGTCGCAGGCATCGGGCAAGTTTGGCGGCGGAGTGTTCTCTTACTGCCTGCCGCCCTCGTCGAGCTCCACCGGATTCTTAGCATTCGATGCGCCGCAGGAGCCCACATCGTACACTCCGATGGTTAACACGGGGAGCCCCACGTTCTACTACGTCCAGCTGATCGGAATCAGCGTCGAGGGGGAGCAGCTGCAGATCCCGACCTCTGTCTTCTCCGCCGGTGGGACCATCTTGGACTCCGGGACCGTCATCACTCTACTGCAGCCGACGGCGTACGACGCCCTGAGGTCGGCATTCCAGAGCTACATGTCGAGCGCGGGTTACCCGACGGCGCCGCCGCCGGCGCCGCCGTTCGATACGTGCTATGATTTCAGCGGGTACAACAGCATAAACATCCCCAAGATCGTGCTGCAGTTTGACGGGGGCGCCACTCTGGACGTCGACGACTCCGGCATCCTGGTTGGTGGCTGCCTGGCCTTCGCCCCAAATGGGAAGGACAGCGATCTTGGCATCATCGGGAACGTGCAGCAGCGCACGTTCGAGGTGGTCTACGACTTGCCCATGCAGAGGATCGGCTTTTTGCCGGGGGCATGCTGATGCGGACATCTACCTCGAGTAGGACCCGTGGCACGTGTACCAACGCAGGAGGAGCCAGCCTAGTTTGTGGATGTGATCATTTGTTTCATCTTATTTCTATGTTGTTTTTGTGTCTTTATATTTTGCACTTGTGTTTAGTCCCACCTCGCCTGTTGGCCGTGTGGACCTGTCGTTGTACGCCTTTATAAAGGCCCTTGTCTCTTCATTTGAGGAAGTGAAGAATGAAATAAAATTTTGTTATCCTCTACATGCTTGTTGAGAGAAACCAGGGTAAGGTGTGTGAAACCCCAATCCCAACCCTAGGCGTGTGAAACCCTAGGTGGGTACTAGGCGTGTGAAACCCTAGCCCAACCCTTACCTCATCCCTTCCTCTTCCCTGGCCGAGCCCCCAGCCCGACCCGCTTTCCCCCTCTCTCCATGCCCAGCCCGTCGCCTCCCTGCGACAAGCCCCCTCCCCCCCTGTGACCCGGCCCCGCCCCCTGCTCCCGGTGCTGCCGCCCTGACCCAGCCCTGCCCCGTCCCCTGCGACGCCCCGCCACCACCTCGCCCCGCCCCCTGCCCTGCCTGCGCCGGCCCGCGCGCAGCCCGGCCCGAAACCCCCTCCCCGTCCGCCCGATTCCCTCCTCCCTCCCCCTGTGCTGCCGTCCGCCCCGACCCGATCCCTACCCGCCTCCTTGCCCCCGCGCGTAGCCCCCGCCGCCTCCTCCCTCTCCCCCCCGACTCAGCCCGCCCCTCTCCCGGTGCTGCGGCCCAACCCGACTCGACCCCTCTGTGTGGGAAAATCTTCGTGCCGACCCGAAGACTCTCGCAGCACCAGTCAATTGAAGGTTCGAGTTGAAGATCGTTGATTGATCTGTCAATTGGAGTTGAAATCTTTTGATATGCAAACAGAGGAATGCAATCGGAGAAATTGTGACACGAGATGTGATCTCGGAGTTCAGCCAAAGCCTACGTCTCCGTGCTATAGGGAGCAACCCGAATTCACTAACACTTCAGTTGAAGTGACCTCGACAGGCCGAGTGTCACTGAAAACCCTCTGATCTCTTTTAAGGAGAAAAAGAAGATCAAGGAGAGATGGTAGATCAGAAGTTGAAAATCCCAGAGCTCTGGTTCTGAAAGTCAGATCTCAGAGTGGAAATCAGAATTTTCGGATCCTTTTACATTCGAAGGCACTGCTATTTATAGGATTCTCTGTTGGGGAATTCCGAGGTAAATGGCGGTTTCTGCTGCCGTATCAGGGGATCCTCCAGGCAGGACCGGTGGGTCCTGTGGTAGTCCTCGTGGGCCCACCAGGCAGGGCCGGTGGGTCCCGTGGTAGTCCTCGTGGGCCCACCAGGCAGGGCCGGTGGGTCCCGTGGTAGTCCTCGTGGACCCACCAGGCAGGGTCGGTGGGTCCCGTGGTAGTCCTCGTGGGCCCACCAGGCAGGACCGGTGGGTCCCGTGGTAGTCCTCGTGGGCCCACCAGGCAGGGCCGGTGGGTCCCGTGGTGGATACATGCCAAAATTTGCACCCACAGTTACCCCCTCCAAGTTAGCTAGAGTGCATTCTGGCTGGCTTGGATTTGGTGCAAAGAACAGCAACTTCCTGCTTTTGAAAAAAGGACACGAAGAAACTTGTCGCGTGTTAGTGTAAAATGGGACTGACCGGTCAATTTGGACCGATCGGTCAAATTTTGATCGATCGGTCAAATTTGACCGATCGGTCAAAATTCAACCGGTCAAGAATCGGGTGATCGGTCAAAAAACATGGTTTTTTGACCGATCCAGTAGTAAATTTGACCGATCGACTGAAATTTGACCGATCGGTTAAATTTTGACCGATCGGTCATTTTTGACCGATCGGTCAAATTTTGGCCGATCGGTCAAAATTCAACTGGTCAAGAATCAGGTGATCGGTCAAAAAACATGGTTTTTTGACCGATCCAGTAGTAAATTTGACCGATCGAATGATTTTTGCCGATCGGACAAGTTTGTCCGATCGGTCAAAAATTATTCGGTCAAGGTTCGAGTGATCGACAAAAAACCTTGGTTTTTTGCCAAATCCAATAGAAATTTGACCGATCGAATGATTTTTGCCGATCGGACAAGTTTGTCCGATCAATCAAAAATTATCCGGTCAAGGTTCGAGTGATCGGCAAAAAACCTTGGTTTTTTGCCAGATCCAATAGAAATTTGACCGATCGAATGATTTTTGCCGATCGGACAAGTTTGTCCGATCGGTCAAAAATTATCCGGTCAAGGTTCGAGTGATCGGCAAAAAACCTTGGTTTTTTGCCAGATCCAATAGAAATTTGACCGATCGAATAATTTTTACCGATCGGACAAGTTTGTCCGATCGGTCAAAAATTATCCGGTCAAGGTTCGAGTGATCGGCAAAAAACCTTGGTTTTTTGCCAGATCCAATAGAAATTTGACCGATCGAATAATTTTTGCCGATCGGACAAGTTTGTCCGATCGGTCAAAAATTATCCGGTCAAGGTTCGAGTGATCGGCAAAAAACCTTGGTTTTTTGCCAGATCCAATAGAAATTTGACCGATCGAATGATTTTTGCCGATCGGACAAGTTTGTCCGATCGGTCAAAAATTATCCGGTCAAGGTTCGAGTGATCGGCAAAAAACCTTGGTTCTTTGCCAGATCCAATAGAAATTTGACCGATCGAATAATTTTTGCCGATCGGACAAGTTTGTCCGATCGGTCAAAAATTATCCGGTCAAGGTTCGAGTGATCGGCAAAAAACCTTGGTTTTTTGCCAGATCCAATAGAAATTTGACCGATCGAATAATTTTTGCCGATCGGACAAGTTTGTCCGATCGGTCAAAAATTATCCGATCAAGGTTCGAGTGATCGGCAAAAAACCTTGGTTTTTTGCCAGATCCAATAGAAATTTGACCGATCGAATGATTTTTGCCGATCGGACAAGTTTGTCCGATCGGTCGAAAATTATCCGGTCAAGGTTCGAGTGATCGGCAAAAAACCTTGGTTTTTTGCCAGATCCAATAGAAATTTGACCGATCGAATAATTTTTGCCGATCGGACAAGTTTGTCCGATCGGTCAAAAATTATCCGGTCAAGGTTCGAGTGATCGGCAAAAAACCTTGGTTTTTTTGCCAGATCCAATAGAAATTTGACCGATCGAATAATTTTTGCCGATCGGACAAGTTTGTCCGATCGGTCAAAAATTATCCGGTCAAGGTTCGAGTGATCGGCAAAAAACCTTGGTTTTTTGCCAGATCCAATAGAAATTTGACCGATCGAATGATTTTTGCCGATCGGACAAGTTTGTCCGATCGGTCAAAAATTATCCGGTCAAGGTTCGAGTGATCGGCAAAAAACCTTGGTTTTTTGCCAGATCCAATAGAAATTTGACCGATCGAATAATTTTTGCCGATCGGACAAGTTTGTCCGATCGGTCAAAAATTATCCGGTCAAGGTTCGAGTGATCGGCAAAAAACCTTGGTTTTTTGCCAGATCCAATAGAAATTTGACCGATCGAATAATTTTTGCCGATCGGACAAGTTTGTCCGATCGGTCAAAAATTATCCGGTCAAGGTTCGAGTGATTGGCAAAAAACCTTGGTTTTTTGCCAGATCCAATAGAAATTTGACCGATCGAATTTAAAGTTTTGAACCTGCACTTCAGAGGAGGTTTACTGCTTTGTTCTTCGATCTTTTGGCAGAGTTTTGAACATTGATGGAGATTGATTCTTCTTGTCTTGAATCCTTGGTTGGCTTGATCGTTGCTTTGAACCGGCGGTCCGGTTTACCCAGACCGGTGGCTTGCTTGGACCGTTGGTTCATATGGACCGGTAGGTCCGACGTTTCGTCTGGTTTGACGGTTCGCCTGATTTTGCGCAAGCTACGGATGGATGCCACGTGTACCTACAAAAACACGCGATTTGATATGGTGAAGACACGTGTCTTCTCGATTTGCGCACCTGTTTTACCCTGGGTACAAAAGTTTTCACTGGCTGTCATTTCGCCTCACGCTTCCAAAATTTTTCGAAGTCCACTCTTGTTCTCCTGATTTCTGATCTGTTCTTGTTCTTGTTCGATCGGTCGAATGGCTTCCTCTGGCAGTTCGAAGAAGTCTGGTACGGCTCCCTCGAAGAGAAAGGGGAAGGAAATTGTCGAGGTTCAATCTCCTCCGAGGGGCCGTGGCAAAGGCAAGGCCGCTCTAGCTGAACTTGGCCAACTGGGCAAGAGGCACCAAGGAGTAGGGTTTGCCTCAGCGCCATCAAGGCC
Source organism: Chamaelirium japonicum (assembly GCA_947650365.1). Classification (NCBI taxonomy): domain Eukaryota; kingdom Viridiplantae; phylum Streptophyta; class Magnoliopsida; order Liliales; family Melanthiaceae; genus Chamaelirium; species Chamaelirium japonicum. Next base: position 28,054,768 of record OX393555.1, read on the forward strand.
AGAGTTCATCCCTAAAGTACAGTCTGTTCTGGGTCCGCTCATGCCTCTGACAGAGGAGGTAGAGTATATGTACAATACAGGCGGTGAGTTCACGGATACGAAAAGAAAGAAGTGGCAAACATTGCTCTCTTTCTTCACCGAAGGGAAGTCTGCGCAGCCTTCACTCCCTAGCATCCAGGCTGCTTTTGGTATTGACAAGAAGACCGTCTTTACCAGCTACGCCAGCAATGAGAAGGTCATGGGAACCATTGTGACCATCGGCCAAATGAACTGCGGTCTGCGTTTACCGTTGCCACCCTTTGCGGCAAGATTGCTGAACACTTCTGGCCTTTGCCCGGGGCAGGTCACAGGAAACGCCTGGCGAATCATCTACGCATTCTGCCGTGTGGAATCGGATTTCCAGGAAGACTTGAAGGCTTGCTACTCTAGCATTCCAGAAGGAGAAGTTGCCAGGATTGAGTTAGGATATTTTTTCTTCCACTACCGATGGGCTTATAGAAGGGACAGCCCGTTCTACAACTTGACCGGCGTATCTCCGCTGCGCCCGCTCACTGATACAGTTCCTTCGGACAAGTTGTATACGGATTGGCCTATTTCCGTTTCTGGTGCATGGACATCCATGTCAGTGCCCGACACCCCCCAAGACAGCGTGCATGACGCAGTGAAGATGTACAGTGAGGGGGGCATCTTCGCTTGGACTTCTGAGAGGGCTGGAGCCATAGACAACTTATTCCTCGAGTTGACTTGCGGAACCAGGTCGTGGAAACAGTTTTCTAACTGTCCTGTGAGATATGGCAAGGCCAATCTCCTCCACCGATCAAAGGATAGATATGAGGACAACGAAGTTCTATACTCGGACTACGAGGAGGACCCTCAGTCGGGTAGGATCATTTTAAAGATTCGGGCCGAGAAGAAAATCTACGCTGCAAGGCGCCGACTGCCCACTGTGGATGAGAAGCTGGTGTTACAAAGAGGCCCAGCGAAAAAGAAGAGAAAAACCCTTAGCAAGCAAAAGGGAGATGAAGACCAAGGTAAGAAGAAAGAAGATGAAGAAGAAAAGAAGAATGAAGAAGAAGAAGAAAGAGAGAAGAAGGGGAGCGACGAAGAAGGCGAAGGGACTGAGAATGCCAGCCACGACAATAGTGGCGATGACGAGGATGAGGACGGCGATGGCGAGGATGATCTGTCTTCCACTCCCTCTGGTGGAGATGGCGAGAATGGGGGTGGTGAGGAAGAAATTCCTCCCACCCCCACTGTTGGTGCAACAGGGGAAGATTCAATTCCTGTTCCCATTGACGAGGCTAAGGCTCGTCAGATGGAAGGAGTTATGGATGCGGAAGGCGATGGCCAAAGAGTGGTTCCCGCCTACAAGTTTGATGAGTTGAAGAGGCCGATGCGCCTAAAAATAAAATTGTCGAGGAGTGGTGGGGTTGGAAGCAACCCCACGCCCCTCGATCAAATTCCCCCTGACGTTCCTCGCATTGAAGGAGCAACAACGAGCGGGGGTGTGGAGGTTGAGCAACCCCCACCCCCCTCTCGCTCTCTGCTCAACGAGGTGGAAGCCATGGTGGCAGGACTTATCCAGCCTGGCGGATCACAAGAGGAAGAGAGAGTCTCTCCTCCGAGGAATGCTTCCCCCCCTACTCAATTGGAGAGGGGAAGTCGAGTGGGTGATGGGGCTCCTCAACCTCAACCAGCGCCAACTCCTACTCAGGAGAAATCGACCCCTCAGGGTGGCTCTGATCGCCGGAAGGGCAAAGAGCCGAGGGTCGAAACCTCAGGTAATTGAACAACTTGCTTTGAATGTCTTGTCTCTGAAGCTCGAAAATAATCTAACACTTTGATCTCTTGTTGATTGTAGGTGCACCTGCTGGATTGACTCCAACAATAAGAAGCTTGGGTGACGTTGACATCAACCGCCCCACTGCTGCGATCAGGAAACTCATCAACCTCCCGGGGGCTACTCTGGATGAAGCTTTCGAGAGACTTGATCTGTTGGTAGGTGCATCTGCTCGATCAATCATCTGAGTCGTATCTTTATAATAATTCTAACTCTTTTATTCTTTTGCAGAACTCAGCAGTTATGAATGTCGCAACCAAGCTCTCCATGAGGGCGGGAGCAAAAGAAGCCTTAGCTGAAATATCTCGCTTGACTGCTGCACTGGAGGCTATAACCACGGAGAGAGATGAGCTGAGAGAGCTCCTGACTTCGAAGAAAGCCTCTCTCAAAACCAAGATTGAGGATCTTCGCAAGGGGAAGCTGGAGATCAAGGGGCTGCAGGATCGTTGTGAGGCACAGAGTCACGAGCTCGCATCCTTGAAGACTCGACTCTCCAAGGTTGAGGAAGTGTCCTGTGGTCGCACTATCGAGATCCAAGAGCTGAAGCAACAACTTGCTACTCAGCACGCTGCCTTCACTGCCAGAGAGGAGACTTCTAAGAAGGCACTGGAGCATGCGCTGTCGGAATGCAAGGTTTACAAAGAAACAGCAGAGAAGGCAGCAGAAGCGCTCAGGACTCATGTTTCCAGTGTCCGATCCTCTAAGGCATCAGTGGCGAGCAAAGCTCGTCCTGGATCTGAAGGGGAGAAGTCGCATGCGAAGAGTGTGGCCAAGCCTTGAGACTTTTCTCCTTCTTCGTTGTTGTACTTGTAAATTTTTGAAATGTAACAGTGCACTCTTGTATCTGGCATATTTTGATAATAGAAGATCTTCTTGGTGTTTGAAAATTGGATGTCTCTTGATTTGAATGCCTTTGACTATCATGATCTTAATAACATTAGAATAGATACAATCTTTTGAATGTAAGGGGTTGAGTCGCAACTCAATTACCCGAACTTATAGTAACTTTGAAAATTGGACTTGAATTCGTTTAACACTTGAATGTGAGGGGTTGAGTTGCAACTCAAGCACCCAAACCTGTTAAACGATGTAGAAATTGATTGAAATTGAATATCGAAATTTGAAAGTCAGTTTAACATTTGCCAGTAAGGGGTTGAATCGCAACTCTAACACCCAAACTTGTTAAAAGACTTGGTAACTTGAATGTGGTCAGTTTTTAACATTTGCTAGTAAGGGGTTGAGTCGCAACTCTAACTCCCAAACTTGTTAAAAGACCTGGTAATTTGAATATGAATATGAATAACTTGAAACTGCTTCAGAACTTGAATTGAAAAATTGAACACTTGCATATTTGAACACTTTGAAAGAGCACTTTATTTATCACAGAATTTACATCACGGATAGAACAACTTGAGATGTCTAGAATTCCAAGCTCGAGGCAATCTATCACCTTCTGGCGAGATCAATCTGTAAGAACTTTTGCCTCCCACTGATTCAATGATATATGGACCTTCCCAGTTGGGAGCAAGCTTTTCACTGCTGTGTTCTTTGGTGTTGTAGAAAACTGCTCTGAGAACTAAACTACCCATTGGGAATTGTCTCTTGTAGACTTTCTCATCGTAGGCTCTTTTGATCTTTTGTTGGTACTTGGCCACACGAAGTGATGCTTGATCTCGTAGTTCTTCAGAGAAGTCTAAATCATTGATTCGAAGTTCTTCGTTGATTCCTCCCTCAACTGCCTTAGTCTTCAAAGTATTTGATATATTTTCTGTTGGAAGTACTGCTTCCGATCCATAAGTTAGACGGAAGGGTGAGAATCCTGTTGATCTTCTTGGAGTTGTGCGATACCCCCAAAGAACTTCAGGTAGGACCTGTTCCCATAATCCTTTCTTGTCATCAAGTTTCTTCTTGAGTATACCAAGAATAGCTCTGTTGGAGGCTTCTGCTTGGCCATTGCATTGAGGATACCTTGGAGTTGAATAGAATAACTTGATACTGTTGTTCAGACAGAACTCTCGGAATTTGTCTGAGTCAAATTGAGCTCCATTGTCAGCAACAAGAACTTGAGGTGTGCCGAACTTTGAGAAGATGTTGTGCCGAATGAATTTGATCACTTCGTCGTCAGTCTCTCGAAAGAGGGGCACAGCTTCAACCCATTTGGTGAAGTAATCAGTAGCCAGCAGTAGATATTTCTTCTTGCTTGGAGTTGGAGGGAAAGGACCCAAGAAATCTAACCCCCATTGATGGAAAGGCCAGGGGCTTGATAATTGATGAAGTTCATCTGCAGGGAGATGGATAGCTCGAGCGTGCCGTTGGCAAGGCTCGCATCTTTGAACGACTTGTTGAGCATCCCTTGCCATTGTTGGCCAGTAGTACCCTTGTAGCTTCGTCTTGGCTTCAAGAGATCTTCCTCCCGAATGATTTCCACAAGCTCCAGAGTGGATATCCATCAGGATTGACTGTGCTTGCTCTGGACCAAGGCACTTGAGCAACATCCCGTTGTGAGATTTGAAGTACAGATCTTCTCCTTGAATAGTGTAGCATGGGAGCTTCCTTTGAAGTCTTCGGGCTTGATTTGGATCTTCTGGCATTTTGCCATGTTTGAAGAAGTCAAGAATTGGTCGTCTCCAATCTTCAAGCTGATCTCCACCCCCAGATCCTTTTGTAGTAGTAAGGATCTGTTGATCGGGGATAGTCTTGGGCACTTCTTGATAATTGATCTGTATTTGCCTTCCTCCAAGCGAGTCTCCCAGAACTGAGGCAGCATTAGCTAAGGCATCTGCTTCTCGGTTTTCTATTCTTGGAATTTGAACGAACTCAATTGTAGTAAAACGTTGTTGAAGACGTCGTACTAAGGCTAAGTAGAGTTGCATTCTTTCTTCACGAGCTGTGTACTCTCCATTGATTTGCCTTATGATTAACTGGGAGTCGCTGTAGATGATGATTCGATCTACCCCCAGGGATTCTGCCATTTCGAGTCCGGAAATGAGTGCTTCGTATTCAGCTTCGTTGTTGGTGGCATTAAATCCAAGGAGAGTGGCCTTCTGGAGATGATCAAGTTCGGGGGATATTAAGACTATCCCAGTTCCCGAACCGATCGAACTTGATGCTCCATCAGTATAAAGCTTCCAAGGAGGAGTTGCAGCAATAACTTCAAGACTTGGATCAATTTTTGTTGCAAGATTGATCGGAGGATTATCCTCATCTTCCAAGCGCATGTCGACATCCTCTTCCCAAGTGATGGGGTCTTCAACTGGAAAGTCAGCTAGAAAATCAGCAATTGCTTGACCTTTGATAGAAGTGCGAGATTCGAATTGAATCCCCAGAGCACTCATTTCGATCACCCATTTGGTCATTCGACCAGCTCGACCAGCTTTGTCAATGATATCTTTGAGTGAGTGTTCTGAAATGACAGTAATCTGGTGGGAGACGAAGTACGGTTGAAGACGACGCGATGCAGTGAGCAAGGCCAAGATGACCTTCTCAGTTTTTGAGTAGCGAGTCTCAGCTGGAAGGAGAGTATAGCTGATGTAGTAGACTGGATGTTCGACGCCTTCTCTTCTACTGACTAAGACCGCGCTGATTGCTTGATCGGTCACGGCCAGATAGAGCCACAAGTCTTCTTTTGGCATTGGAGCAGTCAGGATGGGAGCTTGCATCAGATATTTCTTGATGCTTTGAAATGCCTCTTCACAGATCAGACTCCAGCCGGATGTATCCGCCTTTCGTAGTTTGTCGAAGAGGGGTTTGCATTTGTCGGAAGATTTTGAAATGAATCGATTGAGTGCTGCTAACCTTCCAGTGAGGCATTGAACTTCTTTTCGATTTGTAGGTGAAGGCATATCGATGATGGCTCGAATTTGATCGGGATTAGCTTCGATACCCCTCCTGGTCACAAGATGACCCAGGAATTTGCCAGATTGAACTCCGAAAGCGCACTTGGCTGGATTGAGCTTCATTCGATACTTTCGAAGGACTTGGAAGGTTTCAGCCAGATCAGACAGATGTTTGCTCCGAACGGAACTCTTGGTGAGGAGATCATCGACATAGACTTCGACGTTGCGACCGATCTGATCTTCGAACATTTTGGTGACTAGCCTTTGATAGGTGGAACCAGCATTTTTGAGGCCGAATGGCATGACATTGTAGCAATAAAGGCCTCGGCTAGTCACAAAACATGTCTTCTCTTGATCATCGGCGTGAAGAGGAATTTGATTATATCCAGAATACCCATCCATGAAAGACAATAGCTCGTGGCCAGCAGTGGCATCGACGAGTCTATCAATCCTTGGCATGGGGAATGGGTCCTTGGGACAAGCCTTGTTGAGATTGGTAAAGTCGATGCAGACTCTAACCTTTCCGTTCTTCTTCGGAACAGCCACAATGTTAGAGATCCAAGTAGGATACTCCACTTCTCGAATGAAGCCTGCGGCGAGTAGCTTGGTGATTTCTTCTTGAACAGCAACTTGCAGCTCTGGGCGGATGGTGCGTGGCTTTTGCTTGACAGGCTTCACCTCTTCCTTGATCGCAAGTCGGTGACAAGCGTCATCTGGATTGATACCAGGCATGTCTTCGAAACACCAAGCGAAGACGTCGATATTGGACTGGAGGAAGGATACCATGTCTTGCGCTTCTGCGTCGCTAAGACCGGTACCAATAAATGTTTGTCGAGGGAGATCTCCGCTGCCAATATTGATTGGGATGATTTCTTCAATTGAAGGTGATGCTTCCCATTCGATTGGTGGAGGTTCGGTCAGCGGAATCTCCTTTGATTGCTATTTAGAAGAGGGACCAGCTTCATCTCGTGGCCGCTTTGGAGGAGCAATGTTAATCTTTCGATCTGTCTTTGCCGCAGCAGCTTCACAAGACCTTCCAGCTTGCTGATCGCCTCGAATGCAGACGATGCCTTCTCCAGTTGCAAATTTGAGTAGTTGATGGTAAGAGGAGGAGATGGCATTGATCTGATGGAGGAATGGTCGCCCAAGAATGGCGTTGTAGCTAGACATTCCTTCAACGATTGCAAACCTCACCGAGACTCGAGTCTCTCGGCTGAGGTCGATAGTAAATCTGGATTCGCCCACTGTGATGCTTTGTTCACCATTGAAGCCGGTGATCACAGTCGGGACGACGTCGAGGCTTTGATACTTATGTCCCAGACGTTTGAAACAGTCTGAGAACATAATGTCGATGGAGCTTCCGGTGTCGATGAGGATCCGGTTGACAGTGCTGCCGTCGATAATGAGTTTCAAGACCAGAGGGTCTCGATGTGGAGTATGGACTCCTTGAAGATCGGTGTCGTTAAAGACGATTGATGGCCAAGAAAGACCTTCGATGGGTTTCTCGATCCAGGTATCTTCTTTGCTCGCAGTAGAACGAACGTGGAAGATGCGTCGAACTTGGCGATCCACCTCTTTCCCAGTCAGACTTTGATTGTGCAATGTTCCATGAATACCAAAAACATTGGCATTCACAGAGATAGTTTGCCGGTTAGAGGAGATTTGATGTATCCAACACACTTCTTTCCCCTTTGCAGAGGTCCGATGTTGATTGTGTCCGCCTCTAACGAACTCTTGAAGATGGCCTTCTCGCAATAGGTCTTCAAGATGGAATTTCAGCCGAAAACACCGATCGGTGGAATGGCCATGACTTCGATGGAAGTCGCAGTAGACTGTCTTGTCTGCTGTGAATTTGGAATTCGGCTGAAGAGGATTAGGCCTCCGAATGAACTCTTCGTGTTGAATGCGGTCGAGTATCTGTTCGATCGGCATATTCCACTCGGTGAAAGTGGTCTTCGTCGGAGATCGACGCCCATCATTCTTTGATCTTTTGTTGGCCGGAGGGGCTGCTGCTTCAGCGTTGTGAGCCTTTGCAGCATACTTAGGAGCTTCTCTTTCAGCAGGCCTTCTCTTAGTTTCTCGCCCTTTCCGAGCGACTTGATCGTCTTCTACCTCAATCTCCCTCTGGATTCGGTCAAACATTGCACCCAGAGAAGGAGGGGGATTGCGGATGAAGTCGTTGTAGATGTGTAGATCGAAGCGGAGAGCGTTCTGGAAAGCCAACATGATGGCTTCATCATCCAGATGTCTTCCAGAGAGAGCAGCATGCTCGTTGCGAAACCTCCTCGTGAAGCTGCGGAGAGTCTCGTCTGCACCCATCCTCAGTCGGTAGAGAGAGTCGAGCTTCTTCTCTGGCTTTAGATTGAGTTGATAGTGCTGCACAAAAAGGTTAGCCAAAACACCGAACTGGGTGATGGACCCAGCTCGGAGATTGTGATACCAGTCGAGCGAAGGCTCATCGAGACTTCCCGCGAAGGTGCGGCAGAGCACGTTGTTTTCCTCTTCGTGTGGCGTTAGAGCTTGCTTGAAGGCAAGTATGTGGAGGCTTGGATCTCCTCTGATGCAGTTGAATTTGGGGAGGATAGGAGTTCTCCATCCTCTTGGAAAGGTGGTCTCGAAGAGACTTCGATGTAGAGGCCCGGCAGAGGAGTAACCGTCCCTACGACCGTGTCCTCGACCTAGAGGCGGGTCAAGTGGCAAGATCGCAAGGTCTTGCTCAGGCATTGAAGTATTTGCCGGTTGAAGTTGGTGTCGAAGGTCCGATCCAAGTCCACGTTGGAGTGGAATGGAAGGGGAGACTCTGCTCTTTGAAGGAGCGCCTTTCATTTGGTGCCTCCTTGGTGCATTGAGATTTGATGGAGCCTTCTTGTCGCAGTTGCGGCCGGAAGACGATTGGGAGGACTCGTCTTCAAGGCGATCCCAAACACTTTGCTTCCAAGGAGCAGCAGAGGGAGTTGGGTCGCGTCGAATCCTCTCGAGGGCAGCAGTGCCCATTGATCTCCGTTGCTCGGAGTGGATTGAGCGTTGTGGAAGATTGATCATCTCGCTTGCAGATGGGATAGGCAGAACGATTCCAGCTTCGGAAGCTGCTCTCTTAAGAGCATCCCTCTCAGCTGTGAGGGTGGCGTTTTGTTTCGCCAGTTGGAGTAGTTGGAAATCGATTGCAGAGATCTGGTAAGTTGATAGAGGATCTTCAGCAAGAGCAGGGACAGTCTGCCCAATTGATTGATGAGGATGAGGGGCGATCGGTCGATCGACTGATCTCCCGCTTCCTGAGTGAACCCCCATCTCGGGGACAGCAAGGGGCTGCCCGAAATTGAGCCTTTGACTCATTGAACGAGTCTCAGGGCGAGGTTGATGTTGAGTGTTACTTCCTTCTGGTTGACCCTGGTGTTTGGTTCTCGCCATTCAGAGTGCGAAGGGTACAACGAGATTGCCGATGTCCGATCAGTTGTCTGATCAACCGAGGGGGCGAGAAAGTTTGGCTATTGATCTGGTAGTCGAAGTAGAGAGAGAGAACACAGCTTTTCGCTCGTGATCCCACAGACGGCGCCAAACTGTGTGGGAAAATCTTCGTGCCGACCCGAAGACTCTCGCAGCACCAGTCAATTGAAGGTTCGAGTTGAAGATCGTTGATTGATCTGTCAATTGGAGTTGAAATCTTTTGATATGCAAACAGAGGAATGCAATCGGAGAAATTGTGACACGAGATGTGATCTCGGAGTTCAGCCGAAGCCTACGTCTCCGTGCTATAGGGAGCAACCCGAATTCACTAACACTTCAGTTGAAGTGACCTCGACAGGCCGAGTGTCACTGAAAACCCTCTGATCTCTTTTAAGGAGAAAAAGAAGATCAAGGAGAGATGGTAGATCAGAAGTTGAAAATCCCAGAGCTCTGGTTCTGAAAGTCAGATCTCAGAGTGGAAATCAGAATTTTCGGATCCTTTTACATTCGAAGGCACTGCTATTTATAGGATTCTCTGTTGGGGAATTCCGAGGTAAATGGCGGTTTCTGCTGCCGTATCAGGGGATCCTCCAGGCAGGACCGGTGGGTCCTGTGGTAGTCCTCGTGGGCCCACCAGGCAGGGCCGGTGGGTCCCGTGGTAGTCCTCGTGGGCCCACCAGGCAGGGCCGGTGGGTCCCGTGGTAGTCCTCGTGGACCCACCAGGCAGGGTCGGTGGGTCCCGTGGTAGTCCTCGTGGGCCCACCAGGCAGGACCGGTGGGTCCCGTGGTAGTCCTCGTGGGCCCACCAGGCAGGGCCGGTGGGTCCCGTGGTGGATACATGCCAAAATTTGCACCCACACCCTCCCTCTGCCCTTTTCCCTCTCTCCCCTCCACATCCAACCCGACCCGACCCCCCCTGCCCTTTTCCCTCTCTCCCTTCCACATCCAACCCAACCCGATTCAATCTCGCTCACCCTGAGTCCGCACTCTCAATACACTTCCCCAGGCTCGCAATGCTGACCCGGACGCAGATCACGGCCTGATCCCAGACAGCGACGGATACCTCGACATCAACTCTCTCTTCCTTGGACGAAGGAGAGAGCGTGGAGAAGCGTGTGGCTTGTGACGTTGGCGTTCTCGCACCGCCATCACTTCCCTAGTAAGGACTTCCCTACCGGCAAGGTACCTTTAGGTTCCATCAGTCAAATCTCCAGTATATTATCTATGCCGACTGCTGTCCATCTTCGTGAGGTTGTGCGTCCCTACCTGCCTGTTAAGTTCATTAGTATTTGATATTGCGGGACGAACTCTTGTCGTTTAATTTAAGCATTATTCATTGTAATTCTTAGAACTGAGATCGAACTGCCTGATGCGAGTAGTTTCTTTAAAAATCTATTATTCCCTACTGATGGCTTGAATAAAACTTCCTACCTGAAACTTTTAATTCATAGCGAAACACTGCTAGTATAATTAAACTACTGATTTCCTGTCCACCTGCATTGTTTCGCATCATTTTTGGTATCAAAGCATGGTTGTAGGTAGGAACTGTCAATTGTATTGCATATTTGCATCTAGGAAAATTTTCTTTTAGTTATTATATTTGATTGCCATATTTAACAAAAAAAAAATCAGTATGCATCATGTTGTGAGTTTGTCTTTGCATACCAACCCGTAGAGGTAGGTCCTATCTGTTAGGAGAGTCGAGTGAGTCGGACAATATGGATCCCGAGGTCTTAACTAGGGCACTTGTCGAGTTAGCCCAAGGAATAGCAACTATGAACCAGAACCTCACCGCTTGTCAGCGTGACACCAATGCCCGTTTTGACCGTCTGGACCAAGCTCCACCTCTAGCTCCACCACCCCTAGACCCTCAAGATTTTCGGCCACCTTGGCAGAACAATCAAGACCCGGATGAACAGTATCTTCAGAGCATCAGGTTAGAGGTGGCCTCTTTCGATGGCAGGCACGATCCCCAATTCTTTTTGGACTGGCTCCAGTCCATGGATCGATACTTTGCCTGGTATCCTTTAACCGAACCGCGAAAAGTGCAATTCACTGCCATGAGGCTTAGTGGACCTGCCAGCCAATACTTGACTAATGTAGAAGCCTTGAGAGTCGCCAAAACTAAGGACCCCATTGATACTTGGGTCGCCATGAAGAATGAGCTAAAGGGCAAGTATGTACCCCCATCGTATTGAGCCCACCTATTGGACCAATGGCACCAATTCACCCAAGGCAACAAATCAGCCAGGGACTATGTCACCAAATTCGACGAGTTCCTAGCTCGCTGCAATTTCCTCGGAACAGAAACCCCTGTCCAGGTCCTGGCACGTTTTCGATCAGGTTTGAGAGAAAACCTGAGGAGTGAGCTCCTTGCCCGAGATGTTACAGAGTTGGAAAGAGCTTATGCCTTAGTTCAGACCCTCGATAACATTAGGTCCAACCACTCCCATCGGGGTCAAGATTCCCGAAGCAATGTCCCTCGGCCTTTCTCGAACAACTACCTAAGTCGGCCCTACCCCAACCAATCCCAACCAAGAGCCGACTCCACCAGTCGAAGCAATGAGAAAGACTTCTCCAAAGTAAGTCCCCTCATCATGTGTTGTAAATACCAAGGCTACGGACATGTGGCCGCAAACTATGCAAGCCATATCAAAGTCAACATTATTGATGGCAATCTCATTGAAGTGATAGAGTCCAGAGAGGCAGAATTCGTCTATCAAGCTGAAGAAGAAGATGGAGACTTTGATGACGATGACGAAGCCATCTTGACTTCCCTTAGACCAATGTCATCTCCCTCCATGTCAGTTGTTAGGTGCGCCCTGTCCCAACCCAAGGATCAAGATAACTAGAGGCGTACTGCCATTTCCCACACGTTCACAAAGATTGGGGATAAGAACTGTAAGGTCATCGTTGATAGCAGTAGTTGCATCAGTGTCGTGTCATCAACCATGATCTCTAAGACTGGCCTCAAGACCATCCCCCACCCTCGACCCTATCAGGTCCCCCGGATCAATGTTTACCCAGACAAAACATGGTGTGATATTCTGACCATGGATGCGGGTCAAGTCATTCTGGTACGACCTTGTCTGTTTGACAATAATGTTCTTATTTATGGCCGTTCAAACATGTGCCTATTTGAGCATGAGGACAAGAAGGTCAAACTGGATCCCTCCCAACCAAAGAGTAATCCGGCCGAACAACAATCAACCCTAGCTAAGAAAATTTTCAAGGAGCATGATTCGGTCCTAATCTTCGTAGACCGATTCTCTGAGGTGACCCATTTCCTCCCTTGTTCCAGGACGTCCGATGGCGTCATGAAGTTACATGGATTGCCTGAAATCATTATGTCCAACAAGGATGTCAAGATCACCAGTTTCTATTAGAAAATCCCATGGCACAAGCTGGGCACCAGGCTCCAGTTCTCCACGCTCTTCCAGTCCCAGACCGATGACCAGACTGAAGTTGTCAATAGGAGTCCGGGAAACCTTGTACGTACCTTGATGGGTGAACACGTTAAGACTTGGGATCTGAAACTGTCAGTAGCCGAGTTTGCATATAATACATCTGTCAATAGGTCCACCGGTATGAGTCCTCATGAAGTCGTGCATGGGTTCAAACCTAGGCAACCAGTCGATCTTATTCCCATGTCTGAGCATCATAGAATTTCCGAGTCGGCATCTGCTTTTGCATCTCATGTGCATGAACTACATAAGGAAATCAGTAAAAAAATATAACAGAGCAATGCGAGCTATAAAATAAGGGCCGATGCCCGGAAGCGAGTTCAGACTTTTAGTATGGGAGATTATGTAATGGTCCGGATTCGTCTGGAACGGCTTCCTTCGGGAGCCGTTAAGAAACTACATACGCGCAGTGCGGGTCCTTTTCGGGTTCTAAAAGAAATAAATGATAATGGTTATTTTATTGAATTACCTGAGGGTTTTGGCATCAGTCCCACCTTCAATATTAAAGATCTAGTGGCTTATAATGGCCCATATTTTAACCCTGGAAATCCGCTGATAGTTGAGCCTACCCTAGACCCTACCCCTGAATGCCCCCCCTACCCCCACTCCTAGAAATATCCCCATATACAGCAAAAGGCATTGATAATATTCTGGATGACGAGATTGTCTCTGGTAGACGACGGTGGAATCCGGCGGTACCTGGTTTGCTGGAAAGGAAGGCCCCATTCTGATGACGCTTGGAGTGAGCATCAGGGACCCCAGCAGATGGACCCAGGCCTGCTGGAGCTGTACGAAAGCCGTACTGAGCCTTACTCGACAGGGTCGAGTTCTCTCACCCCGGGAGAATGATGCGGACATCTACCTCGAGTCGGACCCGTGGCACGTGTACCAACGCAGGAGGAGCCAGTCTAGTTTGTTGATGTGATCATTTGTTTCGTCTCATTTCTATGTTGTTTTTGTGTCTTTATATTTTGCACTTGTGTTTAGTCCCACCTCGCCTGTTGGCCGTGTGGACCTGTCGTTGTACGCCTTTATAAAGGCCCTTGTCTCTTCATTTGAGGTACTGAAGAATGAAATAAAATTTTGTTTTCCTCTACATGCTTGTTGAGAGAAACCAGGGTGAGGTGTGTGAAACCCCAATCCCAACCCTAGGCGTGTGAAACCCTAGGTGGGTACTAGGCATGTGAAACCCTAGCCCAACCCTTACCTCATCTCTTCCTCTTTCCCGGCCGAGCCCCCAGCCCGACCCGCATTACCCCTCTCTCCGTGCCCAGCCCGCCGCCTCCCTACGACAAGCCCCCTCCCCCCCTGCGACCCGGCCCCGCCCCCTGCTCCCGGTGCTGCTGCCCTGACCCAGCCCTGCCCCGTCCCCTGCGACGCCCCGCCACCACCTCGCCCCGCCCCCTGCCCTGCCTGCGCCGGCCCGCGCGTAGCCCGGTCCGAAACCCCCTCCCCGTCCGCCCGATTCCCTCCTCCCTCCCCCCTGTGCTGCCGTCCGCCCCGACCCGATCCCCACCCGCCTCCTTGCCCCCGCTCCTAGCCCCCGCCGCCTCCTCCCTCACTCCCCCGACTCAGCCCGCCCCTTTCCCGGTGCTGCAGCCCAACCCGACCCGACCCCTCCCCCCTGCCCTTTTCCCTCTCTCCCCTCCACATCCAACCCGACCCGACCCCCCTTGCCCTTTTCCCTCTCTCCTTTCCACATCCCACCCAACCCGATTCGATCTCCCTCACCCTGAGTCCGCACTCTCAATACACTTCCCCAGGCTCGCAAAGCTGACCCGGACGCAGATCACGGCCTGATCCCAGACAGCGACGGATACCTCGACATCAACTCCCCCTTCCTTGGACGAAGGAGAGAGCGTGGAGGAGCGCGTGGCTTGTGACGTTGGCGTTCCCGCACCGCCATCACTTCCCTAGTAAGGACTTCCCTACCGGCAAGGTACCTTTATGTTCCATCAGTCAAATCTCCAGTATATTATCTGTGCCAACTGTTATCCTTCTTCGTGAGGTTGTGCGTCCCTACCTGCCTGTTAAGTTCATTAGTATTTGATATTGCGGGACGGACTCTTGCCGTTTAATTTAAGCATTATTCATTGTAATTCTTAGAACTGAGATCGAACTGCCTGATGCGAGTAGTTTCTTTAAAAACCCATTATTCCCTACTGATGGCTTGAATAAAACTTCCTACCTGAAACTTTTAATTCATAGCGAAACACTGCTAGTACAATTAAACTATTGATTTCCTGTCCACCTGCATTGTTTCGCATCACATGCAGCTGATGCGAATAGCCATTCACCGCCTCCCCTTTCTGTAGTTTGTTGCAATGGTAGCATATCGTGAAATAAATGATGGCCGAGCATTTCATCGAACAACTGGTGGGTATTAGGACTTTCAGTAATCAATATTTGTACGACAGAATCAAAATATTTTGTGACAAAATGTGATTTACCAAAGACATATATTTGAGATTTCTCCTTCAATAGAGCTTTTTTTTTTCCAGTCACAGGACAGGGAGCTAGAGCAAGGGCTTAAAGCATCGAGGATCAAAACAACATAGTTGTTATTTATTAAATTATAATTCTATTGACATGACATCAACGACCAAGGGGATCCACATGTCCATACCGGTAGTCGAACAAGGTACCTCTCCTACATGGGAGAGAGGAAGTACCAGCACGCCAAACCCATTGGTCTTTAAAAGAGTTTTTCATTCTCCAAGATTTTCCTGGCTCAGCTTGTGGGCGTGGCATACCTCAGACGAGGTCTCGATCTGCCGCCCTATGCTAGTGGAAGCGATTTAGGATTTTCAGATCTCCGACGATCCGAAGAGAATGATCGAATCCACCAATAATGAATAATATATTCACAGAGAAAAGATGGCAAAAAAACAATCACATGACACTAGAGGTTTTGTTCATGCAATTCAAAAATCCCTATCTCTGCGGGTATCGGTCACTGCCCTTGGAGCAATGGAATTAGAACTTGAAGATTACAAACCCCCTTTTTCTTCCTCGCTCCACCGGATCTCAAGGAGATCAATCTCCTCTCAAGATCCACGATCTTCTTCGTCTCTCAAACACACGCGAGAAGCATGAAGAACAACCCTAAAACGGGCCGTCAACACAATGACAACCTCCTTACAAAAGCTAGGGTTGAACCTATTTAAAGCCCCCATAAAACTGTGCGTCTGTGATTCCAACTTGCACATGAAACCTGCCTGGCACCCAGTGGCCGCCCAAGGCGCCGCTAAGGGTGCCAGCCTTGGCCACCGACAAAAAACACCGAATTTCGGGCGCCTAGGGCGCCCAAATTAACGCACAGGGCGCCACTAATCTGGAGATTAGCGCCCTGGGCGACAAGCCGAGAGGGTGGAGCCCTCAGGGGGCCGGGCACCACACACTTGGCGCCGGTCAGCATATGGGCGCGCCCAGGGTCCGTTCCGAGTCCTCATTGCGCCCTCCATCTTCGCCGAAACTGAGCCAAACTCCGATAAACTCCACCTAGTGAACTTTCGCCAATGCTCCCGTTCCAGCGAACCTCCACCTTGGTGAGTCTTAACTCGACTCCATCGCACCTCAGGTGGTGAGGTGCTCTCTACTGCGCTAGCAGGAGACAAGCTGGAGCAAGCTTGAGCAATGCTCAAACTTCTCCCTGGTAATTGGCTTCGTAAGAAAATCTGAGGCGTTCTCATCTGTATGAACCTTCTCAACCTCGATCTTACCATCCTCCAGCCAGTCCCTGATCTTGTGGTGCCTAATGTCGATGTGCTTCATCCTTGCATGGAAGACCGAATTCTTCACCAAGCAAATAGCACTCTGACTATCACACTGTACCGTAACTGAGTCCTGACTCAGTCCTCATTCGCCAGCTAGGCCCTTCAACCAGATAGCCTCCTACGCAGCCTCTGTTAAATCCATGTGCTCTGCCTCGGTAGTGGAGAGCGTCGTCACCAACTGTAGCATAGACCTCTAGCAGATAGGTCCTCCTCCACACGTGAACACGTATCCTGTGGTAGACCTTCTCCTGTCAAGATCTGCTGCATAATCTAAATAAGAATATCCCATGATACTGATCTCTCCCTTCTACCTGGCAAACAAGATCCCTTTCTCTGCATTGCCCTTCAAATACCTTAAGATTCACTTGACCGTTTGCCAATGGACCTTCCCCAGATTCGACATGAATCCGAACACGACACTTACCGCATGTGCTAGATCCGACCTCGTGAAAACCATCGCATACATCAGACATCCTACCACACTGGCGTACGGTGTCTTCTACATCTCTTGGATCTCCTTCTCCATGTTAGGACACTACCTCTTGCTCAGAACAAAGTGCAAAGCCAATAGACTAGAGGTTGGCTTTACATCCTTTATCTCGAATCTCTCAAGAACCTTTCGGATATAGGTTTCTTGAGATAATCATAGCTTCCCGGCCTTTCTATGCCTCCTGATCTTCATGCTGAGAATCTTCCTCGCATTCTCGAGATCCTTCTTCTCGAACTCCTTGCTTAGCATTTTCTTGAGTTTGACTATCTTGCTCTTGTCACAACATGCGATGAGCATATCGTTGTCAATGTAAAGTATAAATGTCACAGCCTCTCTATCCTCAAAGGTGTCAGTGTAGACGCAACAGTCATACATCCCCCTCGAGTAACTGATCTGTACCATGAACGAGTCGAAGTGCTTATACCACTGCCTCGATGACTGCTTGAGTTCGTAGATCGACTTCTTCAGTCTGCACACGTGATTTTCCTTACGTCCTTCAACAAACCCATCTGGCTGTGACATATAGATCTCCTCATCGAGATCCCCATGAAGAAACACCGTCTTCACGTCCATCTGCTCTAGCTCCATATCATGATGAGCAACCTGAGCTAGTAGCACTCTAATGGAGGTATGCTTGACTACGGGAGAGAAGATATCCTCATAGTCAATTCCTTCTCGCTGAGCGAACCCCTTTATAACCAAATGTGCCTTGAACTTTGGGTTTTCATTCTACATACCTTCCTTCTTCCTGAGAATCCATATGGAACTTATAATCTTCTTTCCCTTGGGCCTTGGAACTAAGTCCCAAATGGAGTTCTTGTGGAGACTGCTCACCTCATCCTTCATCGCCTTCATCCAGCCCTGCCTTTCGCTGTTCGCTGCAACCTCTTCATAGCTTGCTGGATCGTCTTCACTGATGATGAAGGCATGCATGCCTTATTATCACAACCATATCTCTGAGGCGGTTTGATGGACCTTTTCGACTTCCTCAAAGTCGAGCCTATAGGCTCCATCTGAGCCTGTACCAGAGCCTCCACCTGAGTTTTCACCGGTGTCTCCACCTGCTGCTGCTCGTCCACATCATCCTTGCCGCATCGACCTTCGCCTCTACCTTGGACTGCTTTTCCATAATGCACGATCTACACAACTCCAACTTACACTCGCCTACACCCTTCAGCAGCTTCCTTCTGTGTAGTTCCTGTAGCCCCTTTTCGCTTATGTGACCCAGCCTTTGAGTATGCTTTTCTTTGACCATGTTGGTAAATTTCTCGCACTCACTATCGAGACCTTTGGATCTAGATTAGACAACATTTACAGAACAATCTTAATACAATGGCTTAAAAAGGTTTTAAGATTTTTTGATAAATGGTTTCAAGATCTTCAACAATGCAGGCACCCCGACATTGTAGATATGTCTTGTCTTCTTGTGACTTGGGCTCAAGAGAGTCCGTCGCACATTTGTTGCTTCGTTGCCTACTAGCGAGTGAGGTGTGGAGATGTGTCTGTGCAGTGGTTGGAGTGCAAGGGCGACCACCCCTATCTTTACAGGTATTGTGGACCTCTTGGCGCCGGAGCTATATTCGTCGATGACAGCGAGATGAGTGGGATGTTCTGGTGCTTGCAGTGGTTTGGCACGTGTGGAAAGAGTGCAATGCTAGCGTCTTCTCCAACAAATATCATTCGATGGATGAGTTAGTTGGGTGTCTTCGATGTTTTGTGGTCGAGTGGAACGTGGGTATACCCACCGACCTCTTGGGTAGCCTCCGTGCAATGTGTAATTGTCTCTAATCATCTCCTTGGGAGCCTAGTTAATAAACCGGTTGGGATCCATACGAAACCCCCCTCACCTCGAGGGTTCTTAAAAAAAAAATTTCGATAAATATGATAGGATTCATTTGAGCAAGCATACACAAAATCACAAACATCATGCAACAAATCTATATAACAAGGGACGTCGGATTTGTGTTGACTAGACAAAACGGAACCAAAAAGCTGACTAGGACAAGCTGACTGGACAAAACTGAACCGAATAGATCTAACCATTCGTTCAAAAATTAACACACGATCTTTATTTCCCCGTTAACTAACTCCCTCCCCTTGGTTTCAAATCCCAACTCATTTAAACTGCACTAAACCCCTAAAATCCCGGTCTATTTAAACTACACTAAACATGACCGTTCATCACGTGATTGTTGTTCACATTAACGGCTATAAACTCACATGCTGAAATTTTGGCCGCCCCAAACCATCGGGTCGATCTCGAGGAATCCGTTCGAACAGAGACAGCCGTGATTGATCGATTATAGGGGGAGGGGGAGTTGGTCGCACCGAAGGTGCCCGCTTTGTGCCAATCGGCACGGGCGAGGAAATGGGGCCCCTATAAATATCGGTGTTGTCGTCGAAAGTGTTTTTTTGCCGAAAACGTTCAGGTGTTTTGCCACCAAAGACGGCCCGTTACTGTGCTGACAGGCACGGGCATGCACTAGTACTCTACAAATCATGGACACTTGTGCTCGATCATACCACTTTGAAATTTGCCTGATGGAGGCACTGAGACACACGCAAATTTCTTTTTTATACCTTTGAAGTTTGCCTGATGGAGGCACCGAGGCAGCAAACGAAGGCCATATCATTCCACCAAAATGAACTCCGAAAAGGGGGTAGCCGCCACCCCAGTCGCCATCCACCATCCTTGTCGGCTGCAGCCACCGGCCGCCGACTGCCCCTGTGAAAAATCGGCCATCCATCGCCGCTACACCGACACCGACCCGCCGCCACACCGTCAGGGACAGGGACCGGTGGTGGCCGGTAGGACGGCGGCCGATGGCATCAGCCGTCAGGGACTATGGCCGGCGGCAGCGAGGAGGAGGCGATAGGTGGTTGGCGGCGGCCAACATCCCGTCTTTGCTTCATCCCATGACTATAAATCGTGGCCGTCGGTTTACATATCGCCACATGTTGCTATCCAAATCATCAACGATCAATAAGGGAGACGATCATCAATGGAGAGGAGTCGAACTCGAGAGTGATAGGCCCAGACTCTCATCTCTGATAGCTTTTACCGATTCTTTCACATAGAATGACGTGTCTCGATTATTGCCCTCCGTTTCACCCAGCCCATGGGCGGATCTAATAGTTGGCTCGGCCGGGCTATAGCCCGGCCGAGTTTTGAAAAAAGCTAGCTCATATTATTAAGTACATGTCTCAGCTAGCCTCAACCAAGACCTCAGCCCGCATCAATCTAGCGAGGCCCTTGGCCCCTCGCGACACGTACGTGAATCGTTATCGCCTCTGAGTCCTCACGAAACATGAATCACCGCCAAAAACACTTAACCCCCCTATAGTTTATTTTGTTCCAAAACGCCCCCTAAAGTTTGAAATGTTAGCACAATACTCCTTTTGTCAACTACTTAATTTCTCTCATTTTGTAATTTTTATGACTTCAATGGGGTAAAATATAGTTTTTAAACTATAGGGGGGTTAATTGTTTTTGAGCTAAAATTCAGGAGTTCAATGTGTAACAATGTGTAATTAACCTTTTTTTATATTAATATAATTTCTAATACCGTCGATGTTCGCTTAAAAATTTTGCTTAGTATTTCTTTACAAAGTAAAAGTTTCATTGTAAAAAAAAACTAGTTTACTTTTAGCCCAACCAAAAAAAAATTTCTGGCTACGCCCTTGACCCAGCCCCTACCAGAAAATCACACTCAGCCCGCACTGACGGACAAATGGCTACTGTGATTGGATGCCATATCATTCTGTGTGAGAGAATCGGTAAAAGCTATCGGTATGAACATATTTGCTCATAGTTCGATTATGCGTTGTTCGAACAAAGCACTATGCATTGGTGTGAGGCCCTATCATCATCATCATCATAAATTAGTGGCACATATGTCATCGCAATGATGGAAATCAATATGGATAAATGCTATTCAGGCCGAAGTTTTTTAACTATAGGAAGGTTTAAGTGTTCTTTAGCAAAACTTCAGGAGGGCAAAATATAATTTACCTAAAAAAGAAGAAGATAGAGTGCATTGGTTCACCCCAAGTTTGTCTTCAGAATAAAACTGACTACAGTTGCCAAACGGAGCTGAGGAGAGGCCCAAGTGGACCCACAGGTAGTGACCACCGGAGCCACACCGAACGAAGCGCGCCAGATAGAGCGGAAGCTGGGACCCACTTGGCCCCGTGAGTCGCCGCATGAGCGGAGGAAAGAGCCGTAGTGAAGGGGACGTTGATGTGCCGCCGTGAAGGGGAGGATGATGCATTCCACCAGTCAACTGACCTCGTGGAATGTACCCAAAAAAGAGAGAAATGCTATTCAGTCCGAAGGTTTGACCTGATTTCGCCAGCCCGATTGATGTGGCAGCGTACAATTGTAGCTTAAACTCACTAGCGATTTTAAAATCTTTAACAGCATCAGTTGCATGTTGTCATATCAATCGAGCCGGTGAAATCGAAAAAACCTTCGGACTGAATAGTATTTCTCCAAAATAAAAGGATTCTGCAAGATAGAAACAATTCAGGTAGGCAACTGAACACGAAACCATCTATTGAGGCACAACATTGTCATTTACATTCGGAGTAGAGCACGGCACTCAATCCGTGAGAAGTTTCTTTTTTTTGTTGTTACATTAGAAAGGTCATTACTTAATGATCTGGAGGTTCTCCGTTACATGGTCCAAAGAACTAAAGGGAATTATTGTTCCAAAAACCTCCCCTCACTCGTTAGCCTCGTTTCTTGTGCCATCTAGTGGACCGCCGAAGCCCTTCGAGGAATCCAATGGACCTCCACCTCATCAAGTTGTTGCCACAGTTGCTGGCAGGACAAAATTATAGGGCCTAATGCTATTTATCAAAACTTCCCCAGAACCAGAGCATCGGGAGCTTGTAGAGTATCCGTTATGACGACCACCTTCATATATCTCTGCCTGGACAACTCCTCAGAAGCCCCGCAAAGTGTCAACAACTCCGAAAGAAGGGGGGAGTCCACCTGACAAACAAACGAACGGGCAACCACCAGCTCCCCACCTTCGAAGTCAGGATCCACACCCTGCTGGGCACTTCCCTGTCCGACCGAAAAGCCCCATCTGTCCAAACCAAAAACTCAGCCGAGGGGTATCTGACCAGTCTACTTTGCTGCACAACCTCAGGCCGAACAAACCACTGCAACTCCGCGAGCCCCTTGCGGACAGCTGTCTCAGGGCTACAACCAGTGTTACATAGCAGAGCATCACACCTGGTCTTCCATAGCATCCACAAACAAACAACTAGGATCTCCCCAGGCAATGGAGTAGCAAGCCACAAATCCTACTCCGACACCGATAGAATTGAAGATGCTCCCAGTGGTTTTAGTTAATGCCCGTAAGCCGCTTGACCCAACGCCAAAAGATGTTAGCGTGGGGACAATCCCAAAATACATGGTGGACATCCTCCTCCGACTCATGGCACCGCGGGCACTCCACAAAACCCCATCGTAATCGTCTCCGAAGGAGTTCTTGATATCTTTTTGTAGCACAAAACCAAAAAGAGCATAATTGGACAAGAGTTGATTAGCAAGAGTTCAACGGAACAAAAATAATGAATAGAATTCTCAAAATAAAAAAAAAAAACTTAAAATACATTTGTTGGGAAAAAAAAGAGAGTAGTAGTCTAATTTTTACTGGCCAAAATTTTATACACAACTCCGCAAAAAGGGTGGAGTCCACCTGACAAATAAATGTACCGGCAACCACCAGCTCGCCCACCTTCGAAGTCAGGATCCACCATGCTGGGCACTTCCCTGTCCGACCGAAAAACCCCATCTGCCCAAACCAAAAACTCGGCCCAGGGGTATCTGACCAGTCTCCTTAAATTTTAAAATAGAATTCTCAAAAAAAAAAAAAACTTAAAATACATATGTTGGAAAACTTAAAATTCATTATTCTCCAAAAAAATAATGAATAGAATTCTCCAAACAAGAGGTGATTAGCAAGAGTTCAAAGTCCAGCCACGTACAGGGGTTTAAAGTTAAGTTCAAACTTTATATACTTAAACAAAAAGCTTTTTAAGGAACTAGAGTTAATAACCCCTTTAAAAAAGAGGGTGAGTGGGAGGGGCTTAATGTTCTATGAAAAAGGTATATGGGTTTATCACCTAATTCAGTTGTCATTCTTTGATTGGCCTCAATAACACAACACTATGTAATTGGATTCTTTTGCGTGACTTCTATCAATGGCTGCTCGTCAACATGATGTCCATACTCTATTGATGGCTGAAAATGATATTCAGCCATCCAGTTGTCCACCTAGGTCTTCCCATCCTGAGGTGGCTACGATCACAATCATCCCCGACAGATGAATTGCACTCTGCGCCGACTGGTAGGCAAAGGGACGGCTGTAATAAGATGCCACGTCAGGATGGAACCCAAGAGTACTCCGATCGATGGGTCGTTTTTTGGATCGGCTCAATTTTTCTTCTACGGAACTTTCTTGGTCGTCGTCAAGGTTGAACTTTCTCGGTCGTCTCAGTGCAAGAGTACTTTGTTGATGGGTCGTCTTATTTCTTCTAGGGCCGAAACTGAATAACAACCATTCGTTACACCAAGCCCAAAATGTCGGGCAAAAGGACAACTGAGTTGGCCCAAGTCTTGCTATACTTGTGGTCCTGGTCGTGATCAGGCCATCATGATGTGGTCATTGATCATAGCCATCCGTTCACCAATGGGTTCTAGTCAGGTGCCACGTCTTGATGGCTCCATCGGGATGGAACCCGGATGACTGAATAGCCTTTTGTCTTTGCTACCATAAAGTCCATACCGGAGGCCAATCTCTCTCTCTCTCTCTCTCTCTCTCTCTCTCTCTCTCTCTCTATAACACGCACACATGGAGTTTCCTCACTTCCACTTCTGCAGCACACTGATGATGCTGCTGTTGCTTGCCTCCAACTACCCCCAGCTGGCCATATCGGCTGCACACAACAACTTCACCGATCTCTCGGTGCTGCTGGCGTTCAAGGCCAGCGTCGGTGATCCTCTTGGCGTCATGACCCACAACTGAACCACCGACTCCTCATTCTGCAGCTTGATCAGGGTCCAATGCAGCCGTCAAAGGCAGCGAGTCACCTCCCTCCAGCTAAATGGATCATCACTTCAGGGCACCATCTCCCCGCACCTTGCAAACCTCTCCTTCCTTCATTACCTCAACCTTGGGAACAACACCCTTGGTGGTCCCATCCCGGACGCCATTGGGTGCCTGCCACGCCTCAAGAAACTCGTCCTCCAACAGAACCAGCTCTCCGGAGCCATACCACTTACCATCCTTGATGGAAAAACCGCACCGGCTCAACCACGAAACCGACGATCTCTTCACCAAGAGATGAACCAAAGAGAGCAAACAACAATCCAATCACAAATGCAAAATAAATTCAATCACAAGCAAAGACGATGACTCGGGGATTTATGTGGAAACCCTTGCAGGATAAACCACGGTGAGCAAATGCTCAGAACAAATGCTCGGGGGAGGGCTTCACTATCAAAGACGGCAAGCAAGACGAGAGTACAACCCGACTCCTTCTTCTCCCTCCTTCTAGATCTACACATTTCCCCCTTCTAGGGTTCAACAAGTAGAGACCCTAGCAAGCCTCAAGGAATATACCTCCTTGTAAGCTTAGATCCGATCTATCCGTCGAAGATCGATCCTCAAGGAAATCTTCTCCTCCCTTGTAGAAGAAAGCTCTCCTTCTCCCTTAGAAAATCAGTCCTCTCCAAGGTTTCCCAAAGCCAACCCAAGCCACACTCCAAAAACCCCATCAAAGAGCTTTAAAACACCCCTAAACGGGTCTGCAGAAAAACCAAGAAAAATAGATCCAACCCGACTTTGCCCAAGCGGGTTTGCTGAATTTTTTGCCCGTTTGTGGCTAAGGAACTCGCCCGGGCGAGTCGGATCTCACCAGGGTGACTCGGCTGCAAGTCCGATTGGGAATGAGCTATGCTCCCCTCCCCTTTGGGTCTCCTCCATGGGGATGGAACCACAATAATCTCCCCCTCCAGTCCCATGGAGAGGAAGACGCATTCAAAGCCTTTAAGTGACGCCAATGAGCTCACAACAGAGCTCATGTTTATCTCGAGTCACCATCTTCGTTAGCATATTTACCGGGTGTTTGCTAGTATGGATCTTCTCAAGCACCATTTCATCCTCTTCAAGTACTTCCCGAATCCAGTGATAACGAACTGCAATGTGCTTGGTCCTCGGTTGGTAGGTAGCATGCTTACTTAGCTCGATCACGCTCTGGCTATCACAATTGAGCTCATAAGTCTCTTGCTTCATCCCCAACTCTAGGTGGAATCTCTTCAACCATAGAAGTTTCTTACCAGCCTCATTCAAGGCAATATACTCTGCTTCGGTGGTTGATAGCGCCACATACTTTTGCAAACGAGACTGCCATGACACAACTCCCCCTGAGAAGGTAAACACATAGCCAGACGTGGACCTCTTGCTATCAATGTCCCCTGCCATATCAGCATCTATATATCCTGTCAGAGTCGGACTTCCCTTGCCAAAACACAACCGGTACGGTACATGGAAGTCCCTTTCAAATATCTAAGTACCCACTTCACAGCCTCCCAGTGCCCCTTGCATGGATTTGACATGAATTTGCTCAACATTCCTACGACTTAAGCAATGTCGGGCCTTGTGCACACCATGGCATACATGAGGCTACCAACGATGGATATATATGGAATCAACCCCATCTCCTTCTTCTCCTTCACTGTCTTCGGTGACAAGGCTAAGCATAGCTTGAAGTGACCTGCAAGAGGAATACTCACAGGCTTCGCCGCCTTTATGTGGAACCTCTCGAGCACCTTCTCAATATATGCCTTTTGAGATAACCAAAGTCGTCGACCGCTGTGATCCCTCTCGATCTTCATACCCAAAATATGCTGAGCAGGACCCAAGTCCTTCATGTCGAACGCCTTTGAAAAGTCTCGCTTTAGCTCCTTGATCAAACTAGCATCTTGTCCCACGATCAACATATCATCCATATAGAGCAGAAGAACAATGAACTTGCCTCCATTGAATCTCTTGATATAGACCCAGTGATCCGCTACTGTCCTCTTATACTTCTGAGACGCCATAAAGGAATCAAACTTCTTGTACCATTGACGCGGTGCTTGCTTCAACCCATACAAGCTTTTCTTCAAGTGGCACACTATGTGCTCCTTGCCCTTTACCTCATAACCTTCCAGCTGCATCATATAAATCTTCTCCTTCAAATCTCTATGCAAGAAGGCAGTCCTGACATCAAGCTGCTCGATCTCCAAATCAAAACTCGCCGCCAATGCTAACACGACCCGAATGGAAGTCATCTTTACCACAGGTGAGAAAATTCTAGTGTAGTCAATACCTTGTTTTTGCTCAAAGCCCTTGACAACCAATCTCGCCTTGTACTTTGCAATATTGCCGATGCTGTCTCGCTTAAGCTTGAAGACCCATTTGTTCTTCAATACTTTCACCCTCTTCGGAGTCTCTACCAACTCATAGGTTTGATTTTTCTTCAAAGAAGCCATTTCTTCATCCATTGCCTTCTTCCAATTTGCATCCTCCTTGTCACTAAGGGCCTCCAGGAAGTCTTCAGGCTCCCCCTCATCTGTCACCAAAATATACTCCTCCGAGGAGTACCTTCTCGATGGTTGAGGCACTCTAGTCGACCTCAGGACTTGAGGCACTTCCGTAGGTGGGAGCTCATCTTTATCACCGGTAGAAGCATCATCTACCGGGTCTTCATAGCCTCCTCCACCGATCGGTTCAACAATCGGTGGGTCTTCATGAGTCTCCCCCTCTCCATCATCCACCCCTTGGCTTGGTGGAGAGGAGATGGGAGTGGAATCATCGGATTCCTCTACACCTCCACCATGGACCTTCATGGTCTTCTCCAAATCGATAACGGTCTCATCTTCAAATAATACAACATCACGGCTTCGCACTATCTTCTTGGCCCTGGGATCATAGAGGCGATACCCAAATTCTTCATCCCCATAGCCAATGAACACGCACGGTGTGCCCCGATCGTCGAGCTTTGATCGATTCTCCTTTGGCAAATGCATAAAAGCCCAACAACCAAACACCTTCATGTGATTTTCTTGCCGCTCCAAACCTTCTCCGGAATGCCACCCTCCAAGGGAACCGAGGGAGACCGGTTGATGATGTAGGAAGCGATCACCACCGCCTCCCCCCAAAAGGTCTTAGAAAGCTTAGCCATAGATAGCATTGCACGTGCCTTTTCCATGAGTGTGCGATTCATCCTCTCCGCTATCCCGTTGTGCTAAGGGGTGCGGGGTACACTCTTCTCATGTCGAATTCCATGCTTAGCATAATTATTTTGGAATTCCTTTGAAACATACTCGCCTCTATTGTTACTACAGAGGCATTTGAGTTTCTTCTGTTGAAGCTCGTGTGTCCTGAGTGTGGATTTTCTGTATTAACATTAATAAAGATGACATTGGTTATTGCTTTAATTAGAATACTACTTTGGTATATGTTAATACACATATAATAAAGGACCCTAGGGAACACAATAGGCCACTGATGCGTATGGTGGATCCATGCTTGGGGACCCAGTGGACCAGTTCTGTGTAGACCTTATGCTTCGGCTGTAGGGAGTCTGATGTATGCTATGCAGTGCACGAGACCAGATATATGCTATGCAGTAGGCATGATGGGCAGGTATCAGTCAAATCCGAGTCCAGGGCACTAGACTGCTGTGAAAATTATACTCAAGTATTTTCGTAGGACGAGAGATTATGAATTAGTTTATTCTTCACAGGAATCCAGGATATCGATGTCAGGGTTTGTGTTTTCATTGAGAGGAGGAGCTGTCAGTTGGAGGAGCGTGAAGCAGGGATGCATTGTGGATTCGACGACAAAGGCTAAGTACGTTGCGGCATGTAAAGCAGCCAAGAAGACGGTGTGGCTCAAGAAGTTCCTCACAGACTTAGGATATGTACCGGGAGGTCAAGATCCTATTGTTCTTTATTATGACAATAGTGGAGCGGTAGCACAATCCAAGGAGCCAAGATATCACCAGAAGAGTAAGCATATCGAGTGAAAATACAATATTATCCGGGACTTGCAGAAGCGAGGGGAGGTTGCAGTGACTCAGGTGGCGTCTGCAGATAACATGGAGGACCCTTTTACAATGGTGTTACCGACCAAGGCTTTTAAGAAGCACGTGGATGCCATGGGAGTTAAGACTGTTATTCCCCGCTAGGCCAAGTGTGAAATTGTTGTAGTTCGTGTGTCCTGAGCGTGGATTTTCTGTATTAACATTAATAAAGATGACTTTGGTTATTGCTTTAATTAGAATATTACTTTGGTATATATTAATACACATATAATAAAGGACCCTAGGGAATACGGTAGGCCACTGAGGCGCATGGTGGATCCATGCTTGGGAGACCCAGTGGACCAGTTATGTGTAGACCTAGAACTAGTTCACAGCTTTGGTGATGCCGATCGCTTCACCGAGAATAAGTTGTTGGCAGGTAGAGGATGTGGTGAAGTCTCCACAATGGGAACGTGGGATTCCCATTAACCTGACTAAGCACGATAATCGTATTGAACAGGAACCAAGACGGTGCATAGTTCAGTAATTCAGACACTGGTGTATAAACCGTCTTACTACTATAGATAATCTGTCCTTAACCTTGAGGGACCATGTATACTGGGCCAACCAGTTGAGTGGTGCTTTGATGTGCCAACGCGTGTGGACCTTCCTTAGTCCAATACCACGGTACGTTGGGTTACCCGGCTGGCGCTTGAGTGGCATGTAATTCCTACAGGTTATCCGACATCCAGTGTTGGATGGGTGCATTTTGATGAGTCAATCTGTCCACACAATTAACCCAGGCCTGGTAGTTGTCAATATGACTAATGACGGTCCGGATGCTAGGCATAGCACCGGAAGGTGTGTGGTGTTATTAATGACAAGTCATCAAATCCTAGTCAGATGATCGATTGGGATCTGATGGTGCTCCCCACCGCCCGAGTCGTATCATGGCACCAGTAATAGGAGGGACTGAGGATTATCAGAGTATAGTAGAGAACATGGTTACAAGGGAGTAATATAAGTTTAGGATCACTAGAGTTCAACTTGCGGCGCACTCTGGGTGGCTACGCGGGTTAATCGGATTAGGCTGATTAACGAAACTTTCAGTGTGTCACCGGAATAGTTAATCAGGAATCCAATTGGAGCTAGAGATCCTGAACTATGAAGGTTCCACCTTGTTATTGGGTATAGGAATTGTTCCCCGACCTAGTTGGATACGTTAGATGCGAAGTAGCGCAAGCCCGGTGCTTAAGAACCTAATTCACATATGTTAGGGGTCGTAGGGGTATTTTGGTAAAAAAAAAAATATGGCTTAGAACATATTGAATATGGATCTTAGAATGAGCAAAATAATTTCAGGAGCTCATAGACGCTGACGGAACTTGGTTCCGATTAGCGCACCTCACTCAATCTCTCCTACAGTGTTTCACTTTTCGTAAAGGGCATTTTCGTCTATGCTTCACGATAGACTTGTAGAAACCCTAAAAACTGCCCCCTCTCATCCTAATCCACTAGGGGCCGACCCTAGCTTGCGTATAGAAGTAGGGGACCGACCCGATAAGAGGAATAGAGAGGGAGGGGCCGGCCCTAGCTTCCCCTTTCTTGAAAAACCCGAACTTCTCCCCCTCTCTCCTTCTTTGTGGTTTCGGCCAAGGAAGAAAGAGGAAGAAGAAGGAGGAATGAAGGAGAAGGAAGAAGAGAGAAAGAGAAGGAGGAGATCTCGCGGCTCGCCGTTGTTTTTGCAACGAATTCCTCCGTCGGCTCGTAGTCCTTACACTCAGAGATAGGACTTCGAGGATTCCTCCATTCGCAAAGAACAAGGTGCCATCCGACAGCTTCTGTGACGACCAAGATCCAATAGGCCAATAGCCAAGAGCCAAGACTCCTGAGGCGGGAATGCCAAGATGGATGAGGTGAGGTGAGGTGAGGTGAGGTGCACAAGGCCATGAGTTAGCCCCACATCGCCTGGAGAGAAGGAGATCCTGAGCTACTTATATAATTTCCCCTCCCAAACATAGAAGACGCATTTTAAGGCCGTGCGCCGCTACGGAATTTGTAAGAACTCCGTAGTTAAGCGTGCTCGGACGAGAGTAGTACCAGGATGGGTGACCTCCCTGGGAAGTTCTCGTGTGAGCACGGGCAAAGCGGACAATATCTTGTGTGTTTGGGGTGGATGTTACAAAATGGTATCAGAGTTGGTTCTCCTCGGGATGGGGGGTCTAACCCTACACGAGGATGTGTAGCTCTGAGGGGGGGTGGATTGTGATGACCAAGATCCAATAGGCCAATAGCCAAGAGCCAAGACTCCTGAGGCGGGAATGCCAAGATGGATGAGGTGAGGTGAGGTGAGGTGAGGTGCACAAGGCCATGAGTTAGCCCACATCGTCTGGAGAGAAGGAGATCCTGAGCTACTTATATAATTTCCCCTCCCAAACATAGAAGACGCGTTTTAAAGCTGTGCGCCACTACGGAATTCGTAAGAACTCCGTAGTTAAGCGTGCTCGGACGAGAGTAGTACCAGGATGGGTGACCTCCCTGGGAAGTTCTCGTGTGAGTACGGGCAAAGCGGACAATATCTTGTGTGTTTGGGGCGGATGTTACAGCTTCCATTGTGATTCATGTGCGGTTTATCATCATTCCGTTCTTTTCGGATCATAGATCCATCAGGTATGATGATTCTAAACACCTAACTAGATACATGCATGTCTTCCGTAGATCGTAGTATGCCTCTAGGGTGTCCGTACATGTGCTAAGATCATAGATTTGAATATAGATTATTTTGTAGAATTAATTATGATGAAATATACACCGTAAGATCTTCGAATATATCTTTTACTTCCGCTGCGACTCTGATAATAGGATTTAATTCCAACATCTTCTCTGTCTCCTGCTCAACCTTAGCATGAAACTTAGAGAAAGCATCAAATACATCACTTTTATTTGCTAGGAAGTAGACCCATACCTTGCGAGATGAGTCATCGATGAAGGTAAGAAAGTAGCGGCGCCTTCCGAGAGTAGCAACATCCATGGGCCCGCAAATGTCCGAGTGGACAAGCTCCAATACTTCCTTCTTCCTCTCCGAGTGCCCCGAGAATGACACCCTATGTTGCTTCCTGATCAAACAGTCATCACAAGTGCCATAAGCCATAGAGCCAACCTGAGGTGTGATGAGCTTCTGCTTCCTCAAGATTTCTAAACCCTTTTCACTCATGTGACCAAGCCTTCGATGCCATATCCCTGGAGTGGCCTCACTAGAATTCACACTACCTTCTTGAGTGTGCACCTCCGTGGCCATCTTGTATAGTGTGCAACAAGCCTTGCCTTTGGCAATAACCAACGAACCTTTGCTTAGCTTCCACACTCCGTTACCGAAGATACGCACAGAGTCTTCTCGATCAAGAACCAATCTCGACATCAAATTCAGCCGAAGATCCGGGACATGCCTTACGTCCCGCAGAATCAAGGTGCATCCCAAACTGGTCTTCACTTGGACATCTCCAATACCTTAAATCTTCGACGCACTACTATTGCCCATTTTGACATTGCCAAAATTGCCGCTCCGGTAGCTCGTAAAGAAATCCCTCCTGGGTGTGACATGGTATGATGGTCCCGTGTCGACAACCCATTCAACCTCATTTACGGAGGTGTGGTAACACTCCCCATTGTCCACAAGATAACTACACCATCATCACCGGTAATGGTAGCGGATGTACCTTCTTCCTCCTTGGGCGTCGCCTTACCCTCCTTGAGATCATTCCTGCACTTGAAGCAATTTTTCTTGAAGTGCCCCTCCTTCTTGCAATAGAAGCACGTCAATGATTTACCTTTGGACTTTGACCGAGCCTGCGACTTCTCCCTCCAATAAGGTTTTCTACTTTTGCTTTGGCCTCACGCTGCATTCATCAAAGCTTGCGGATGGTCTTCTCCATTCACCTTTCGCCTTGTTTCCTTATTTAGCAAAGCACTATGCACAATAGACAATGTCAACTTGCCATCCGGGGAAGAGTTGCTCATCGACACAATAAGTGTCTCCCAACTATTTGGAAGCAAACTCAATAATAGCATAGCTTGAAGCTCCTTTTCCAAGACTGTCTTTGTGACGGTCAATTGATTGACTATGCTTTGGAACTCGTTCAAATGATCTGACACCGACGTTCCATCCCGATACTTCAAATTGATAAGCTTGCGGATGAGCATGGTCTTGTTGCCAATTGTCTTCCTCTCGTACCGATTATGAAGCCGAGTCCACATCTCGAATGCGGACATAACTCCGGAGACATGATGGCAAACACAAACATCTAGCCACTTGCGAATCGTGCCGCATGATTTTCGATTCAACACCCACCATTCCTCTTCGGATATCTTTTCCGGGCACTTCGAATCCCCACCTAACGGCGAGTACAAATCCTTGTAATACAAGATGTCTTTCATCTTCTCCTTCCAAATTGGCCATGAATTAGTACCATTGAAGCAAAACATCCCTTCATTCTTGCTACCGCCGCTCTCATCCATCTTTGATTTCTCATAGACACAAGAAAAAACACCTTGTGTGCACAACCCGTGCTCTGATACCACTTGATGGAAAAACCGTACCGGCTCAACCACGAAACCGACGATCTCTTTCCCGTGAGATGAACCAAAGAGAGCAAACAACAATCCAATCAAAAATGCAAAATAAATTCAATCACAAGCAAAGAAGATGACTCGGGGATTTACGTGGAAACCCTTGCAGGAAAAACCACGGTGAGCAAATGCTCGGAACAAATGTTCGGGGGAGGGTTTCACTATCAAAGACGGCAAGCAAGACGAGAGTACAACCCGACTCCTTCTTCTCCCTCCTTCTAGATCTACACATTTCCCCCTTCTAAGGCTCAACAAGTAGAGACCCTAGCAAGCCTCAAGGAACATACCTCCTTGCAAGCTTAGATCTGATCTATCCGTCGAAGATCGATCCCCAAGAAAATCTTCTCCTCCCTTGTAGAAGAAAGCTCTCCTTCTTCCTTAGAAAATCAGCCCTCAAAGCCCTCTCCAAGGTTTCTCAAAGCCAACCCAAGCCACACTCCAAAAACCCCTTCAAAGAGCCTTAAGACACCCCAAAACGGGTCTGCAGAAAAACCATGAAAAATAGATCCGACCCGACTTTGCCCAAGCGGGTTTGCTGAATTTTCTGCCCGTTTGTGGCTAAGGAACTTGCCTGGGCGAGCCGGATCTCACCCGGGTGACTCGGCTGCAAGTCCGATTGGGAAGGAGCTATGCTCCCCTCCCCTTTGGATCTCCTCCATGGGGATGGAACCCCAACAATCCTCAACATGTCCTCACTCACCGTCCTCGCCCTCGGCTTCAATAGCCTTTCAGGCCCACTCCCCCAACAGAACCATAGTCTTGTGCTTCCCCAATTCCATTGGATCTCCATTCACGACAATCAGGTTGACGACAGGATCCCACCAAGCTTTGCTCGCTGTCGTGATCTAACACTGTTGTCCTTGTCTGAGAACAATTTCAGGGGAGACATACCGGCGGAGCTTGGGAGCTTGCCGGATCTCACCGTCTTATCTCTCGGACTCAACAATCTCACAGGGGTGATCCCAACCGCACTAAGCAAGCTCACAAAGCTCAACATTCTAGAGCTATCCAAGAACAGCTTGCAGGGTGGAGTTCCCAGGGAATTGGGCAGTCTACCGAATCTGCAGATGCTGCTCCTTGGGTCCAATCGCCTAACTGGTCCCATATCGGCTTCCCTCTGCAATGTTTCCATGCTAAGCATTCTAGACCTCTCATATAACAGGCTCACGGGATCGGCACCCACTCAACTTGGGAGGAACACTCCGCTCCTCAAGGTCTTCAATCTGGGTTTTAATCAGCTACGTGGTCCACTTGACTTCATCACCTCTCTGTCCAACTCCATGGCCTTGGAGAAGCTATACTTTGAATATAATGAGCCTTTATCATGGAATTATTTTCAACACAAATTAATCGGCAGCGATCGACGGGGAGAAGATTAGGGGTGGCAATGGACTCTGAAAACCCGACCGAAACCCGACCCAAAACATTGGGTATGGTTACAGATTTTGTACCCGAAACATGGTTTGGGTAGAGTATGGATTTGGAAACTCTACCCGATTAACTTTTAGGTATGGGTATGGGTACCTCGATACCCATACCCGAAACCCGATTGCCACTCTAACTTGTATATACTAGATAATATAGTTCAACTCTAAACTGATTGTCATATACCCAAAGATTCTCTCAAGAAGAGCCAACCAGTTGTCCATACGATTCTATGACTGCTCGTCAACATGATGTCCATACTTTTGTTTCCGTGGAATCTAATCAGTATTCTTTTATCTAGAAAAATGATACTCAGCCATCTAGTTATCCACGTAGATCGTGCCATCCAGATATGGCACCTGATCACAGTCGTCCCGGACAGGTGATTTGCACTCAGCTCAATGGGTAGGTAAAGGGACGACTGTGATCGGGTTCCACGTCAGGATGGCTTGATGCAGAGTATTCTATTGATGGGTCGTCTTCTCAGTCGTCTCATCTTTTCTTCTACGGCATTGGATAAAGATAGGTTAAGGGCCGAAACTGAATAACAACCGTTCGTTACACCAAGCCAAAAATGTCGGGCAAAAGGACGACTGGGTTGACCGAAGTCTTCCTATAGTTGTGGTCCTGATCGGGCCATCCTGATGTGGTCGTTGATCACAGCCATCCGTTCACCCGGCCAGTCTCGAATGGGTTCTGGTCAGCCTTGCTCTTTGCTACTATAAAATCCATACCGGAGGCCAATCCCACTGCACAGACACCCTCTCTCTCTCTCTCTCTCTCTCTCTCTCTCTCTCTCTCTCTCTCTCTCTCTCTCTCTCTCTCTCTCTCTCTCTCTCTCTCTCTCTCTCTCTCTCTCTCTCTCTCTCTCTCTCTCTCTCTCTCTCTCTCTCTCTCTCTCTCTAACACCCACACATGGAGTTTCCTCTCTTCCATTTCTGTAGCACATTGATGATGCTGCTGTTGCTTACCTCCAACTACCCCCAGCTGGCCATATCAGCTGCACACAACAACTTCACCGACCTCTCGGCGCTGCTGGCGTTCAAGGCCAGTGTCGGTGATCCTCTTGGCGTCCTGACCCACAACTGGACCACCGACTCCTCATTCTGCGGCTGGATTGGGGTCCAATGCAGCCGTCGAAGGCAGCGAGTCACCTCCCTCCAGCTAAATGGATCCTCACTCCAAGGCACCATCTCCCCGCACCTCGCCAACCTCTCTTTCCTTCATTACCTAAACCTTGGGAACAATACCCTTGGTGGTCCCATCCCAGACGCTATCGGGCACCTGCCACGCCTCAAGATACTCGTCCTCCAATATAACCAGCTCTCCGGAGCCATACCACCCACCATCCTCAACATGTCCTCACTCGTCGACCTCTCCCTCGCCTCCAATAGCCTTTCAGGCCGTCTCCCCCAACAGAACCATAGTCTTGTGCTTCCCCAACTCCAATGGATCTCCTTTCACGACAATCAGCTTGATGGCAGGATCCCACCAAACTTTGCTCGCTGTCGTGAACTACGATCCCTATCCTTGTCTAGCAACAATTTCAGTGGAGACATACCGGTGGCGCTTGGGAGCTTGCCGGAGCTCACCGTCTTAAACCTCGGACTCAACAATCTCACAGGGGTGATCCCGACCGCACTAAGCAACCTCACAAAGCTCAACACTGTCTACCTATCCAATAACAACCTGCAGGGTAGAGTTCCCAGGGAATTGGGCAATCTACCGAATCTGCAGAGGCTGCAACTTGCGGCCAATCGCTTAACTGGTCCTATACCGGCTTCCCTCTGCAACGCTTCCATGCTAATCTTACTAGAACTCTCAATTAACAGGCTCACGGGATCAGTGCCCGCTCAACTTGGGAGGAACGCTCCGCTCCTCAACGTGTTCTCTCTGGGTGTTAATCAGCTAAGTGGTCCACTTGACTTCATCACCTCTCTTTCCAACTCCAAGGCTTTGGAGGATCTACTGATTTCGGATAATGACTTGGATGGGATTCTTCCAGATTCAATCTGGAATCTCTCTACACACATTCAGTTAATCGCCGCACAAAGCAATCGCATCAGGGGACAAATTCCAACTAAAATTTGTAACTTGAGTAGCATAATCAATCTGTTTCTGAATAACAATGAGCTGACTGGAGCTATACCATCAGCACTCGCAAGGCTGCCAACGCTTCAAAGGCTGTACCTCAATGACAATAGATTGGATGGTCCTATCCCGCATGAGCTTGGTCAATTGATAAACTTGAGCGAACTACATCTTGAATCGAATTCTCTCGTCGGATCCATACCAGACTCGATAGGGAACCTCAGCATGCTACAATTCCTCTTACTAGGCGACAATGGTTTGTCGTCGGCCATTCCGCCGAGCATGTGGAGTCTCACACAACTCATATATTTGAGCCTCTCACTCAACTCTCTGGATGGCTCACTACCTCCAGAGCTAGGGAACTTGAAGAACCTGGACATACTTGATCTTTCATCGAATCATCTATTTGGAATCATCCCAAGTGCTTTAGGGGTCATCAAGATGATGAGCTCTCTGAACCTATCCCACAACTCCTTCCATGGCCTCATTCCACAATCACTCGGTGGGCTGATCAACATCAACGATATAGACCTCTCATACAATGCCTTATCAGGTACCATACCTAAGTCATTAGTCGATCCCCGCTACCTTACTACCCTAAACCTCTCTTACAACAAGCTTGAAGGGAAAGTCCCTGAAGGAGGTGTATTCTCGTACCTCACCATCCAATCTTTAATGGGGAATGCAGCTTTATGCGGGGTGCCTCGTCTAGGCTTTCCTACTTGCTCTACAAACAATACCGTTTCTAATTCGGCGACATCACTACATCTGATCAAGATTATTCTACCCGTTGTTGCTTCCACGCTAGTACTTCTCGCTTGCATCTTTTTAATATTATGGAGGAGGAGGAGGGCAAAGACCGCGGATCCAACTGATGCATCACCTTCCAATGACCATAGATTGATTTCTTACCATGAGCTTGCTCGTGCAACAGAAAACTTCAACGAGGCAAACCTATTGGGAAGGGGGGGCTTCGGATCAGTGTACAAAGGACGTCTGGATGACGGGTTTATCGTAGCGGTAAAGGTCTTGAATTTAGAAATTGAAGGGGCTTCACGGAGTTTCGATGCGGAATGCCACGCCTTGCGCATGCTGCGGCACAGGAATCTTGTCAAGATCATCACCTCATGCTCTAATTTGGACTTCAAGGCATTGGTCCTCCAATTCATGCCTAGCGGTAACCTCGAGAGGTGGTTGTATTCCCATAACTATTACTTGGACCTGCTCCAGAGGCTCACAATAATTATCGATGTGGCTCTTGCACTGGAGTATCTCCACGACCACCATGTGGTGCACTGTGATTTGAAACCGAGCAATGTGCTGCTAGATCAAAACATGACTGCCCATGTGGCCGACTTCGGCATTGCCAAGCTGCTACTCATCGAACATAGCAAGTCGGTAGCATCCAATAGCGTGCCAGGGACCATCGGCTACATGGCCCCAGGTAACCAAATCATCCACCATCATACTAGTTATCATATCTGAATTCATCTGTGATTCAAGTGATTTAATTAGAAACTATGATATGTGCAACAGAGTACGGATCGACTGGTAGAGTCTCAAGAAGAAGCGACGTCTATAGCTATGGGATTATGTTGTTGGAAACCTTTACAAGAAAGAAGCCCTCCGATTCCATGTTTAATGGGGAGTTGACACTGCGGCAATGGGTATGCAATGCTCATCCGACTGCGATGGTAGATGTTGTGGATAACAACCTCCTTAAAGATGAGTATGGTGATGAGAGAGCAAATGAAGACACAAGTGCCAGATTCCAGTGTTTATCGGCTGTCATTGAACTTGGTTTGGTGTGTTCAGCAAAATCCTTGACATAAAGGATTCCGATGAAAGTTGTTGTCATGAAATTGGAAAAGATCAGAAAGGAATACTTGTCGAAACTACCTACTTCTTGAAGTATGAAAGCCACCAATAAACCTCCGGCCTGGCCAATGTTTTTGCAATGGACCTTCTGTAATGATCGCTTTTCATTAATATTTTGCACTTGGATTGTTTTCAACTCGATGGTAAATCATGTCGGAGCAAAACTTGGATTATGCCCTGAACCCCCCCTAGAGGAGCTGAGGGTACTTTGATGTTTATGTTAGCTTGTGATTTAAAATTAGTGAAAAGAGTAGACCTCAAAAATTGGATTATTTACTAATTCCGTTAGAAGTAAGGTCATGAATCCTAAACAGGAGCGAGTACCGATCCCTCCGTGCCTCATCAGAATATGCATAAAATAATGCTATCTTTATTCTTCTAAATTCGTACATTGTGTTCTCTCATCAATTACTTATATTCATAAACTGGAAGGAGACAGTGCCTTATGATCTATATTAAAGTTGTTAGAAAGAAGAGCTTCCTACCAACATAGATAACTTATCACCCTCCTTCGAGTTGATAAGTAACAGAGACTTTAATTATCGATCACTAGGAAACATGTTTGTGTTCCTAATAAGCCTTAGGAAAGAAATCAAAAGGGTCGACCTTAGTGGAGTGGAGGGAGACTGTAAAATTAAAGGTAAATGAAAATGTAACTACTATCCCAAAATCCCCTCTTTTGTCCCTTTTCCCGAAAGATATCCTCTTCTATTCTCTCATCATGAGGGCTTTACGACATCATTTGGGAACCCCACTTCTTCCCCATCGACGGCGATGGCCGTATTTACCATCTCTTCCCCACGATGCTTCGTCTCTCAAACCAGTGGTGCATCGACCTCTTTCCTGGCGGCGCATCATCCTACTCCTCATTGGAGGCCGGCGCTTTGTTCCCGCTTCCTCTCTATGTTGCGCGCTCCGTTCGGTGTGGATCCGGTGGCGACTATCTGTGGGTCCACTTGGGCCTTTCCTTAGCTTCCTGTGGAAACTGTACTTCACTAAAATACTTGTGTATATGATCTTGTTCACATTTTCCTGGCTTGCATGATAGATGTTAGGCTTACCCATACTAAGCCTTCTTATTTATCACATTTATTTTAATTTTTTAAATATTTATTTTCCACCATTGCAAGAAATAAGGGAGATTTGGTGGAAAACCCTTTTAAGAAGCTGCTTTTAAGCTCCTGTATCTACAATGTATTGGTTTGAGCTCAAACCCATCCCGAAAATACACTTTTATATTAAACTCTTGTTGACCCGTTCAAGCCCTATCAAATGACTATGATTCCCCTTCCGTTACCCTTTTGTACTAACCAAATCTATACTCTGTTAACTCGAATTGATACTCCAGAATCTACTACAGTGATTCTGGAGTATTAATTTGGACAATAAAGCATCAATTCGGTTGCTACTCCCAAATCATTGTAGCTGCACTATACCTACAACACTGAGTTCACAGTAGCAACCGAATTGACACTCCACTGCCCAAATTGACACTCCAGAATCATTATAGAGGCTACAGTGATTTCTGGAGTATCAACTTGGGCAGTGGAGTATAAATTCGATTTCACTATAGCAACCAAACTGATACTCCGAAATAATTATTGCTACAGTGACTTCACAGTTATAGTGTTTTGGGTCTACTATTGGTATTTCACTGTACAACATATGTTGAAAAAAAAAATTATACAGCAATTTGTTCTCATTGTACAACTGTTATAAGGGTAAAATGGACATTAAAAAAATAAGGTTGGGGGCTTAATGCTCTATGCAAAAGGTTCATAGGTTTATCAAACTACAAGGCAGTTAGAGGGGTCTAAGATGGACTGTGATGGCCTTGCACACAAGCAGTGATGTCTAGGGGTGGCAATGCGTCGGCTCGGGTCGGGTTCGGGTTGGGTTGAGACATATGTATAAGGGAAAACACACAACCCGAATCCGACCCGTTTAATAAACGGGTCAAAACTTTAAACCCAAACCCGACCCGCCTAATAAACGGGTTGACCCGACCCAACCCGTTTAACCCGTTTATTAAACGGGTCGGGTCGGGTCGGGTCGGGTTGGGTTGGCTCGGGTTGGGTCAACAGAACCCATGTAAACCTGTCGGGTTGGGTCAAGACAAATCGGATTGGGCCGGGTTTGATCGGGTTGGGTCGGGTTGGGTCAACAGAACCCATGTAAACATGTCGGGTTGGGTCAAGACAAGTCGGATTGGGCTGGGTTAGATCGGGTTGGGTCGAGGTGGTTCGGGTTGGCTCGGGTCGGATCGGGTCGGGTTGACACGACCCATTTATTAAACGGGTCAAGTCGGGTCAATCAGGTTATAAGTACAAACCCGAACCCCACTCATTAAATAAACGGGTCAATCGGGTCGACCCGTTTATGACCGAACCCGTTTAGGTCAAACCCAAACCCGCTATCTTAGGGTCGGGTTCGGGTCGGGTCAAGAATTGCCACCCCTAGTGATGTCTCCGAATGCAAAAAAAAAAAAAAAAGGGCAGCCATGTCTCCGCTTACTACGAGCATCAGTCAACACCACGACCGGTCCATATTATCGGCCCCTTTTATTGACCACGACTTTTGCGATGACTTCTATCTATATATACTTGTCTTATATCATGGAATTCAATCTCCATGAAAATGATTTACAGCCAATTCCACTGCACAGACCCCCCCCCCCTCTCTCTCTCTCTCTCTAACAACCACACATGAAGTTTCCTCCCTTCCACTTCTGCAGCACACTGATCATGCTGCTGTTGCTTGCCTCCAACTACCCCCAGCTGGCCATATCGGCTGCACACAACAACGTCACCGACCTCTCGGCGCTGCTGGCGTTCAAGGCTCGCGTCAGTGATCCTCTTGGCGTCCTGACCCGCAACTGGACCACCGACACCTCGTTCTGTGGCTGGATCGGAGTCCAATGCAGCCGCCAAAGGCAGCGAGTCACCTCCCTCAGGCTAAATGGATCCTCACTTCAAGGCACCATCTCCCCACACCTTGCAAACCTCTCCTTCCTTTATTACCTAAACCTTGGGAACAATACCCTTGGTGGTCCCATCCCCGACACCATTGGGCGCCTGCCACGCCTCAAGAAACTCAACCTCGAGCAGAATCAACTCTCTGGAGCCATACCACCTACCATCCTCAACATGTCCTCACTCACCGTCCTCGCCCTTTCCGTCAATAGCCTTTCAGGCCCACTCCCCCAACAGAACCAAAGTCTTGTGCTTCCCCAACTCCAATGGATCTCCTTGCAAACCAATCAGCTTGACGGTAGGATCCCGCCAAACTTTGCTCGATGTCGTGAACTAACAGTGTTGTCCTTGACTGAGAACAATTTCAGGGGAGACATACCGGCGGAGCTTGGGAGCTTGCCGGATCTCACCGTCTTATCTCTCGGACTCAACAATCTCACAGGGGTGATCCCGGCCGCACTAAGCAACCTCACAAAGCTCAAAATGCTCTACCTACCCAAGAACAGCTTGCAGGGTGAAGTTCCCAGGGAATTGGGCAGTCTACTGAATCTGCAGAAGCTGATCCTTGCGGAGAATCGCCTAACTGGTCCCATACCTGCTTCCCTCTGCAACGCTTCCATGCTAAGCGTTCTAGATCTCTCAAGTAACAGATTGCAGGGTGGAGTTCCTAGGGAATTGGGCAGTCTACTGAATCTGCAAATACTGCACCTTGCGATCAATCGCCTAACTGGTCTCATACCGGCTTCCCTCTGCAACGCTTCCATGCTAAGCGTTCTAGACCTCTCAGTTAACAGGCTCACGGGATCAGTGCCCACTCAACTCGGGAGGAACGCTCCGCTCCTCAGGTGGTTCATTCTGGATACTAATCAGCTAAGTGGTCCACTTGATTTCATCACCTCTCTTTCCAACTCCAAGGCATTGGAGTATCTAGTGATTTCGAATAACGAGCTGACTGGAGCTATACCATCAGCGCTCGCAAGGCTGCCAACGCTTCAAAGGCTGTACCTCAGTGACAATAGATTGGATGGTCCTATCCCACATGAGATCGGTCAACTGATAAACTTGAGCGAACTATCTCTTGAATCAAATTCTCTCATCGGATCCATACCAGACTCGATAGGGAACCTCAACAGGCTACAATTCCTCTCACTGGGCAACAATGGTTTGTCGTCGGCCATTCCGCCGAGCATGTGGAGTCTCACACAACTCATATATTTGAACCTCTCAGTCAACTCTCTGGATGGCTCGCTACCTCCAGAGGTGGGGAACTTGAAAAACATCGACAAACTTGATCTTTCGTCGAATCATCTATTTGGAATCATCCCAAATGCTTTAGGGGTCATCAACATGATGAGATCTCTGAACCTATCCCACAACTCCTTCCATGGCCTTATTCCGCAATCACTCGGCAGGCTGATCAACATCAACGATATAGACCTCTCATACAATACCTTATCTGGTGCCATACCCAAGTCATTAGTCGATCCCCGCTACCTTACTACCCTAAACCTCTCTTATAACAATCTTGAAGGGAAAGTCCCTGAAGGAGGTGTATTCTCGAACCTCACCATCCAATCTTTAATGAGAAATGCAGCTTTATGCGGGGTGCCTCGTCTAGGCTTTCCTACTTGCTCTACAAACAATACCATTTCTAATTCGGGGACATCACTACATTTGATCAAGTTTATTCTACCCATTGTTGCTTCCACGCTAGTCCTTCTCACTTGCATCTATTTAATTTTACTGAAGACGAAGACCGCAGATCCAACTGATGCATCACTTTCCAATGACCATAGATTGATTTCTTACCAGGAGCTTACTCATGCAACCGACAACTTCAACGAGGCAAACCTATTGGGAAGGGGGGGATTCGGCTCAGTGTACAAAGGATATCTGGATGATGGATTGTCTGTAGCGGTAAAGGTCTTGAATCTAGAAATTGAAGGGGCTTCACAGAGTTTCGATGCGGAATGTCATGCCTTGCGCATGCTACGGCACAGGAATCTAGTCAAGATCATCACCACATGTTCTAATTTGGACTTCAAAGCATTGGTCTTGCAATTCATGTCTGGCGGTAGCCTCGAGAGGTGGTTGTACTCCCACAACTACTGCTTGGACCTGCTCCAGAGGCTCACCATAATGATGGATATGGCTCTTGCGCTGGAGTACCTCCATGACCACCATGTGGTGCACTGTGATTTGAAGCCGAGCAATGTGTTGCTAGATCAAAACATGACTGCTCATGTGGCAGACTTCGGCATTGCCAAACTGCTACTTATAGGTGATAGTAAGTCGGTGGCATCCAACAGCGCCCCAGGGACCATCGGCTACATGGCCCCAGGTAACCAAATCATCCACCATCAAATTAGTTATCATATACAAATTCATTTGAGATTCAAGTGATTTAATTAGTAACTATGATATGTGCAACAGAGTATGGATCGAATGGTAGAGTCTCGAGAAAAAGCGACGTTTATAGCTATGGGATTATGTTGTTGGAAGCCTTTACAAGGAAGAAGCCAACCGATGCCATGTTTGATGGGGAGTTGACACTGCGGCAGTGGGTATGCAATGCTCATCCTGCTGCGATGGCAGAGGTTGTGGATAACAACCTTCTTAGAAATGAGTATGGTGATGAGAGGCCAAGCGAAGACACTAGTGCCCAGTTCCAATGTTTATCGACTGTCATTGAACTTGGTTTGGTGTGTTCAACAAAATCCCCGACAGAAAGGATTCCGATGAAAGCTGTTGTCATGAAATTGGAAAAAATCAGAAAGGAATACTTGTCGAAACTACCTACTACTTGATGTATGAAAGCCATAAATAAATCTCCTAGCCAATGTTTTGGCAATGGACCTTCTATAATGATTGATTTTCAATAATATTTTGTACTTGGATTATTTTCAACTCTGATGGTAACTCTTGTCGAAGCAAAACTAAAATGGATTTGCAGTGGATTTTTGTTTTGGATCTGCTACACTCATCGAAAGTTGATGGAGTATGGTCGATCTGTTATACTCGTTGCGTGCAGATTTTCACCCCCGCTTGCCTGACAAAATTGTCTATTGTCCAATCTACACTCATTGAAGGGATATATTATGCCCCAAACCCTAGAGGAGCTGAGGGTACTTTGATGTGCATGTTAGCTTGTGATTTAAAATGAGTGAAATGAGTAGATCTCAAAAATTGGATCCTTTACATTGATGCCCTTTGGTTCCTTTCAGAAATTGTATCATGTACAAATCTTACCAAGAAGCATCAACCCAACAGGGGGTCCGGACCCTCCCAAAGGAGTTCGGACCACACAATGGGGAGGAGTTCCCCAAAACTTAGAAAACAATTCCAAGTATGCCCCCAATGGCAAAACCATATATCTATCAAAAAAGATTTTTGCAACCCAAAAAATCTAAAAATATGTCAAACCATGATTATGAATATAAAAATATTTTAAATATGCACCGACTTTGAAAAGCATGAAAGCCCCGTACCGATGAAAACACACACAAATCGATGTGCCATTTCGCATCCAAAACACACACCCACACATGGAGTTTCCTCCCTTCCACTTCTGTAGCACACTGATGATGCTGCTGTTGCTTGCCTCCAACTACCCCCAGCTGGCCATATCGGCGGCACACAACAACTTCACCGACCTCTCGGCACTGCTGGCGTTCAAGGCCAGCGTCAGTGATCCTCTTGGCGTCCTGACCCGCAACTGGACCACCGACACCTCGCTCTGAGGCTGGATTGGGGTCCAATGCAGCTGCCAAAGGCAGCGAGTCACCTCCCTCAGGCTAAATGGATCCTCACTTCAAGGCACCATCTCCCCGCACCT
This sequence comes from Chamaelirium japonicum, assembly GCA_947650365.1. Classification (NCBI taxonomy): domain Eukaryota; kingdom Viridiplantae; phylum Streptophyta; class Magnoliopsida; order Liliales; family Melanthiaceae; genus Chamaelirium; species Chamaelirium japonicum. Next base: position 28,099,530 of record OX393555.1, read on the forward strand.
TGCAAACCTCTCCTTCCTTCATTCCCTCAACCTTGGGAACAACACCCTTGGTGGTCCCATCCCTGACGCCATCGGGCGCCTGCCACGCCTCAAGCTACTCGTCCTCGAGCGGAATCAGCTCTCCAGAGCCATACCACCGACCATCCTCAACATGTCCTCACTCACCGTCCTCGCCCTCGCCACCAATAGCCTTTCAGGCACACTCCCCCAACAGAACCATAGTCTTGTGCTTCCCCAACTCCGATGGATCTCCCTGGATGAAAATCAGCTTGACGGCAGGATCCCGCCAAGCTTTGCTCGATGTCGTGAACTAACACTGTTGTCCTTGACTGAGAACAATTTCAGGGGAGACATACCGGCGGAGCTTGGGAGCTTGCCGGATCTCACCGCCTTATTTCTCGGTAACAACAATCTCACAAGGGTGATCCCGACTGCACTAAGCAACCTCACAAAGCTCAACACTCTCTACCTACCCATTAACAGCTTGCAGGGTGGAGTTCCCAAGGAATTGGGCAGTCTACCGAATCTACAGATGCTGCACCTTGGGTGCAATCGCCTAACTGGTCCCATACCGGCTTCCCTCTGCAACGCTTCCATGCTTAGTGTTCTAGAACTCTCAAATAACAGGCTCACGGGATCGGTACCCACTCAACTCGGGAGGAACGCTCCTCTCCTCAAGTTCTTCAATCTGGGTTTTAATCAGCTACGTGGTCCACTTGACTTCATCACCTCTCTGTCCAACTCCATGGCCTTGGAGAACCTATACTTTGAATATAATGAGCTAGATGGGATTCTTCCGGATTCGATCTGGAATCTCTCTACACACATTCAGGGAATCAACGCATATAGCAATCGCATCAGGGGATGAATTCCAACTGAAATCGGTAACTTGAGTAGCATAATCTATCTGCTTCTGCAAAACAATGAGCTGACTGGAGCTATACCATCGGCGCTCGCGAGGCTACGGACGCTTCAAAAGCTGTACCTCAATGACAATAGATTGGATGGTCCTATCCCACATGAGATCGATCAACTGATAAACTTGAGCGACCTATCTCTTGAATCGGATTCTATTGTCAGATCCATACCAGACTCGATAGGGAACCTCAGCAAGCTACAAGTCCTCGAACTGTCTAACAATGGTTTGTCGTCGGCCATTCCGCCAAGCGTGTGGAGCCTCATACAACTCTTATATTTTGACCTCCCACACAATTTTCTAGATGGATGGCTACCTCCAGAGGTGGGGAACTTGAAGAGCATGGACATTAGTCTTTCGTCGAATAATCTGTCTAGAATAATCCCAAGTTCTTTAGGGGTCATGAACATGCTGAGCTCCCTAAACCTATCCCACAACTCCTTCCACGGCCTTATTCCGCAACCACTCGGTAGGCTGATCAATATCAACGATATAGACCTTTCATACAATGCCTTCTCAGGTGCCATACCTGAGTCGTTAGCCGACCCCCACTACCTTACTACCCTAAACCTCTCTTACAACATGCTTGAAGGGAAAGTCCCTGAAAGAGGCATTTTCTCAAACCTCACCATCCAACCTTTAATGGGGAATGCAGCTTTATGCGGGGTGTCCCGACTAGGCTTTCCTTCATGCTCTACAAACAATATCGTTTCTAACTCGGAGACATCACTACATCTGATCAAGATTATTCTACCCATTGTTGCTTCCACGCTAGTACTTCTCGCTTGTATCTTTTTAATATTACGGAGGAGGAGGAGGGCACAGACCGCGGATCCAACTGATGCATCACCTTCTAATGACCATAGATTGATTTCTTACCACGAGCTTGCTCGTGCAACAGAAAACTTCAATGAGGCAAACCTATTAGGAAAGGGGGGCTTCGGATCAGTGTACAGAGGACGTCTAGATGACGGGATTTTCGTAACTGTAAAGGTATTGAATTTAGAAATTGAAGGGGCTTCACGGAGTTTCGATGCGGAATGTCACTCCTTACGCATGCTGCGGCACAGAAATCTTGTCAAGATCATCACCTCATGCTCTAATTTGGAATTCAAGGCATTGGTCCTCCAATTCATGCTTGGCGGTAACCTCGAGAGGTGGTTGTATTCCCACAACTATTACTTGGACCTGCTCCAGTGGCTCACCATAATGATCGATGTGGCTCTTGCGCTGGAGTATCTCCACGACCACCATGTGGTGCATTGTGATTTGAAACCGAGCAATGTGCTGCTGGATCAAAACATGACTGCCCATGTGGCTGACTTCGGCATTGCCAAGCTGCTAATCATCGGTGATAGCAAGTCGGTAGTATCCAACAGCACGCCAGGGACCATCGGCTATATGGCCCTAGGTAACCAAATCATCCATCATCATACGAGTTATCATATATGAATTCATCTGTGATTCAAGTAATTTAATTAGAAACTATGATATGTGCAACAGAGTACGGATCGACTGGTAGAAGCCCTCCGATGCCCTCCGATACCATGGGATTATGGGATTATGTTGTTGGAAGCCTTTACAAGGAAGAAGCCCTCCGATGCCATGTTTAATGGGGAGTTGACACTGCGGCAATGGGTATGCAATGGTAATCCGACTGCGATGGTAGATGTTGTAGATAACAACCTCCTTAGACATGAGTATGGTGATGAGAGAGCAAATGAAGACACAAGTGCCCTGTTCCAGTGTTTATCGGCTGTCATTGAACTTGGTTTGGTGTGTTCAACAAAATCCGCGATAGAAAGGATTCCGATGAAAGCTGCTGTTATGAAATTGGAAAAGATTAGAAAGGAATACTTGTCAAAACTACCTATTTCTTGAAGTATGAAAGACACAAATAAAGCTCCGGCCTAGCCAACGTTTTGGTAATGGACCTTCTATAATTATCGCTTTTCATTAATATTTGCACTTGGATTGTTTTCAACTCTAATGGTAAATCATGTCGGAACAAAACTTGAAAAGGATCCGTGACGGATTTTTTTTTTTGGATCTGCTACACTCATCGAAAGTTGATGGAGTATAGTCGATCTGTCATACTCAATGTGTGTAGACTTTCACTCCCGTTTGCCCGACAAAATTGCCTATTGTCCAATCTACACTCATAGAAAGGATTATGCCCTGAACCCTAGAGGAGCTGAGGGTACTTTGATGTTCATGTTAGCTTGTGATTTAAAGAAAAGAGTAGATCTCAAAAATGGGATCATTTACTAATCCCGTTTGAAGTAAGGTCAGGAATCCTAAACAGGAGCAGGTACCGATCCCTCCGTGCTTCATCAGAATAGGCATAAAATAATGCTATCTTTATTCTTCTAACTTCGTACATTGTGTTCTCTTATCAATTACCTATATTCATAAACTAAAAGGAGGCAGTGCCTTATAATCTATATTAAAGTTGTTAGAAAGAAGTGCGCGCTTCATACCTGTTAATGTATAGAGATGGGTCGGGTTCATGTACAGTCTGGTTGGGTTGTATGGTCATACATGTACATATATATATTGGGCTTGAGTCCCTCAATAGAGAGCATTCCATTCCTCTCCAAAACCTAGCCGTCATCTCCTAACATGGTATCAGAGCTCTAGGGTTCTCCCGCGCGGTGACGTCGACGACGGTCTTCTCCCTCCGGCAGCTCCTCCCCTCCGCCTCCGTTCACCCGATCGGCAACCCCCCCTGCCCCTCCTCCTCACCCACCCGATCGGCAGCCCCCTCCCCTTCTTCCCTCCTCCACCTGACCACCCCGCCCGACCCCCCTCCTCCACTCGACCACCCCGCCGGCCCCCCTCCTCCACCTGCTCTGCCCCCCCTCCTCCGCCCTACAGCCCCCCGGCCCCCCTCTCCATCCGCCCACCCCCCCGGCCCCCTCCTCCGCCCTACAGCCCCCCGCCGGCCCCCCTTCTCCACCCGCCCACCCCCCCTGGCCCCCTCCTCCGCCCTATAGCCCCCCACCGGCCCCCTTTCTCCACCCACCCACCCCCCCGGCCCCCTCCTCCGCCCTACAGCCCCCCGCCGGCCCCCCCTCCTCCACCCGACCACCCCGCCGGCCCCCCTCCTCCACCCGCCTGGCCCCCGACCCCCCTCCTCCACCCCCCCGACCCTCCTCCTCACCTGACAGGCCCCCGCCCCCACTCGACCACCCCCCCGACCCCCCTTCTCCACCCGACCCCCCCCCACCCCTTACCTTAGCCCACCCGCCCCCTCCCCTGCCCCCCCGCTCCCTCCTGCACCCCCTGAAGCCCCACCGCCCCCCCTTCTCCTCTGTACCGACTTGCCCGTCTCCTCTGTATGGATTGCCTCAGACCTTTCTTGTGCCGGCTCGCCCCTATACTTCAGGGGTATGGCTTCTTACAGTATCTCTCGGCTCCCATACTGCCTGCACACCGTCGCTGATCGTCGAGTCCCTCCATCTTCTCGGTTTGATGGTATTCTCGGGCCACGTCCCTCCACCACATCAGTCGACTGTGGATGTCATTAGAGTCTCCTCCGCAATGATGGTGAGACTGCTGCTGTTGCTGATCTCCCTACTCCAGCACCGCCTGCCACCACTCCTGCTCCGTCTCGGTCTTACTCCGACCGCCTCCAGCGCTTTGAGGAGTTACTGTTGCGATACCTCGCCTCCACCAGCTCTTCGACAGATCACGGTCTCTCTGCCACTCCGGGTACTTCTGCTCAGTCTCGATCTTACTCCGACCGCCTCCAGTGCTTTAAGGAATTACTGCTTCGGTACCTCGCCTCCACCAGCTCTTTGATAGCTCACAGTCTCTCTGCCACTCCGGGTACTACTGCTCCATGGATCTTCGACTCGGGTGCCTCCTGTCACCTCACCTTTGACTCTACTGTCGTCACTCACTGTTCTCCCACTGCCACCCACCAGGAGGTTCGCACTGCGGATGGGACTCTCGTCCCTATTCCGCAATGTGGATCCGTCATTACTACCTCTGACCCTTCTGGTCGCCTGACCCTACCCCATATCTATCATGCCCCCCGTCTTAACATTAATCTGATCTCTATCAGTTCTCTTTGCGACTCTGGCCTGACTATCACCTTCACCCTTTCTGTTTGTGTTGTACAGGATTCGCGGATAGGTCAGAGGATTGGGTTGGGCCGTAGAGCAGGAGGACTTTACCAGCTGGACCATCTCCATGTGTCTTCCGTTCCTGTTGCGTCTGTCATGTCTGTTACCTCCGATACCGACCTGTGGCACAGAAGGTTAGGTCATATATCGAGTGATCGACTCAAAAGCGTATTCTATTCAGGCGCTTTGGGTCAAGCGTCCTTCTCCCCTCTCTCTGTTTGTACGGGTTGTAGATTAGCAAAGCATCTAGCTCTTCCATTCTCTGCTAGTGCTTCCCAATCTGATGCTTTATTTGATTTAGTACATTCATACATTTGGGGTCCTGCACCTGTTGCATCCATTTCGGGTTACATGTACTGTGTGTGTTTTATCGATGACTATTCTAGGTGCACCTGGGTTTATCTTATGCGTCATCGGTCTGAAGTCCCTCACATCTTTAGGAGATTCACCACTATGATACACACTCAGTTTGGTCGGCGCATCAAGACCCTTCGGTCTGATTGTGCCAAGGAGTATCTCTCCTCTGAGATGCGTGAGATTCTTCAATCTCACGGCACTCTTCACCAGCAGTCCTGTCCCCACACCCATGAGCAGAACGGCATTGTCGAATGTAAGCATCGTCATGTCCTTAAGACCGCACGAGCCTTGCTTCTCTCTGTGTCTGTTCCTCACTCTTAATGGGCTGAAGCTGTCATGACGGCTGTCCACCTCATCAATATCACTCCGTCATCTGCTCTGTCCGGTGCCACCCCATATGAGCGCCTTCACTCCAGCTCACCTGACTACTCTCTTCTTCACACGTTTGGCTGCACGTGCTTCGTTCTTCTTCCTCCCCATGAGCGCACCAAATTCTCTGCGAAGATCTGTTAGGTGTGTTCACTTGGGGCTCAGTCGGGAGCACAAGGGGTATCATTGTTACGATCCCTTGGCTCGCCGGATCCGTGTCTCCCGTCATGTTTCCTTTGTTGAGGATGTCCCGTACTTTTCCTTTGAGTCTCGGGATATTTTCTTGCCTCCTGCGTCACCCTCCTCGCCTTCATCATCTCTCCACATCCCCGTTCTACCCCCGTTTTCTGTTGCCCCACCCACGCCTACTCCACCTCCATCTTCCCCGCCACCTTCACCACCACCACCACCACCTCCTCAGTCTCCCTCGCCACCTCCACTACCACTCGTTACTCGTGTTTATGTTCGTCGGTCTGCAGCTCCTCCTCCAGAGTCGGTTCACACTGGTACTCTCTCGCCTGATGCTGCTGCCCCCTCCTCTCCGGTCTTAGATCCTGCTCCTGTTCGGCGCTACCCGGTGCGCGAACATCACCCTCCTGACATATATGACTACTCTCCGGACAGGTTTGGCTACTCTGCCTTTACCTCTGACTCTTCTGAATCATCTGGCTACTCTGTCATTGCCTCCTATTCTCCAGCTTATCAGGCTTTTCTTACCGCACTTCACACCCACCGGGAGCCCCAGTCGTACCGTGAGGCAGCTTTACACCCAGAGTGGTGGCAGGCCATGTCAGTTGAGCTTGAGGCTTTTCAGCAGACCCAGACATAGGATTTGGTGCCTTGTCCCTCAGGTGTGGTGCCTGTTAGCTGCAAGTGGATATTCAAGATCAAGACTCGACCTGACGGATCCATTGAGCGGCACAAGGCCCGCCTCGTTGCTCGTGGCTTCTCCCAGGAGTATATATGCGATTGATTACGAGGAGACGTTTGCTCCATTTGCTCGGATGACTACTGTACACACCCTCTTAGCTGTGGCAGTTACTCGAGGGTGGTCTCTCCATCAGATGGATGTCACCAATGTGTTCCTCCACGGTGATCTCTCTAAGGAATTCTACATGGCTCCTCCTCCGGGCGTTTCAGTTCCTCCAGGGCACGTGTGTCGTTTGCGCCGAGCCATCTATGGGCTCAAGCAGGCCCCTCGTGCCTGGTTTGAGCGATTCCATAGTGCAGTCCTGGCCGCCGGGTTTGTTGAGCGCCACTCCGACTATGCCCTATTCACTCACTCCTCCGGTCAGGGTATTGCAGTTCTTCTTCTCTATGTGGATGATATGATCATCACCGGGGATGACAGTGCCACCATAGCATCCCTTCAGCGTCACCTCCAGAGTCAGTTTGAGATGAAAGATCTGGGCTCTCTTCGCTACTTTTTGGGCCTCGAGATTGCCCGATCAGCTCGTGGTCTGTTGGTCTCCCAACAAAAGTACATCTCCGACATCTTTACAGATGCTGCTCTTACTGACTCACACTGCTGACACACCCATGGAGCTCAATTTGAAGCTTCTAGCTACAGATGGTGAGCCGCTCTAGGATGTCTCTCGCTACCAGAGGCTGGTTGGGATGCTCGTCTACCTCACTATGACCCGGCCAGACATTGCCCATGCTGTTGGCATTGTCAGTCAGTTTATTCAGGCTCCACGTTCAGTTCACTATACAGTTGTTCTTCGGATTATCCGCTACCTCCGAGGCACCGTCACCCGCTCACTACTGTTTCCCTCCACCTCTCTGTTGGTGCTGCGTGTCTACTCCGATGCAGATTGGGCAGGAGATATAGCCACTCGCCGCTCTACTACAGGATACTGTGTGTTTATGGGTGACTTGCTTATTTCGTGGCGCAGCAAGAAATAGGAGTCTGTTGCTCGCTCTAGCACCGAAGCCGAATACAGGGCTATGGCTTCCACCATCGTAGAGATTGTCTGGTTTCGCCGCCTTCTGCTCAACTTGGGAGTTGTGATATCCGGGCCCATGCCTCTCTTCTGTGACAACCGGAGTGCTATTCAGATTACTAGCAACCCGGTCTTCCACGAGCGAACAAAACATATTGAGGTTGATTGTCATTATGTTCGCCAGGAGTTTCTCGACCACACCATCTCCTTGCCATTCATTCCATCATCGGAGCAGACGGCTGATTTTCTGACGAAGCCCCTTACGATTGCTCGCTTCCGGCACTTTATCGGCAAACTCTCGGTTCATGATCCACCATGGTTTGAGAGGGAGTGTTAATGTATAGAGATGGATCGGGTTCATGTACAGTCGGGTCGGGTTCTATGGTCATACATGTACATATATATTGGGCTTGAGTCCCTCAATAGATAGCATTCCATTCGTCTCCAAACCCTAGCCATCATCTCCTAACAATACCAACATAAATACTTATCACCCTCCTTCGAGTTGATAAGTTTTCTGGAAAGATATCAAATGGGTCGACCTTAGTGGAGAGGGGGGAGACAATAAAATTGAAATTGTCAACCGAAGTATGTGAATGGTTTGGCAGAACACATTATGTAGTAGGTGAAGAACACAGCAGACATTAAGGTCACAAGGAATGGTCAAGTCTTTCATTATCATCCAGGTCATCCCATCAAGATAGGGTCAATGATACGAAACATTGAGAAGAATTTTCTGATCAAGTGTTAATCAGATGTCAACCATCTAACAAGCGGGAGAGCACCGAACAGGAGTGGAGATGGAGTGAGTGGCTCTACATCGAGCGAGAGAAGAGAGTGAGCGAGCGAGCGAGTGAGGTTGAAGGCTGGATTCTCTCCCATGGGAGGTTCCTCCCATGGGAGTATCTCGGTGGAGCAAGTTGGGGCATCTGGAGGTTTGAGAGATCCGGGGGCCTTGGCCTCTTGTCTATATCATGGTGTTGGGTACCAAACCTGTGGTGTTGGTGGAAGTACTTCTCGAGGCAAAGGCCCAAGGGCTAGAGGGGATCCAGTGGGTGCTAGGTTAGATCCGACTGTGGATCTAGATAACCTTGGGGATTTTCCTTTCCTAATCTATTCTCCACACACCTCTAAATCATCATTGGGTGGTTCTATGGCTTTGGGGAGCAAAGGAGGAGGAGATTTTATAACTGTTGGTACTGGTGAGTCTGGCAAACACCAAGTGTTTGTCGATTTTTCAGAACCAGGTTTGGGGCTTTCTTTGACGAAAGATCAAGGTGCTGCAGGGGTTGGCAAGACTAACCATATCATAGGGTAATTATGTAGTGCCTGATGCGCGACGCAAAGGGGAAGTCGTCGTTGATTGTTCACAGTCTCCAAATTAGGATTTTTTAGAGAGAAAGAGTGGGGGAGGAAAGGAGAAGAGGGGGAAGATCCGGAGGCCACCGGATTCGAGGAATCCACCCCTTATGGCATCTAATCAAGGAAACTCTAACGAAGCCCACAAGCCGTTAATTTTTTTTTCATTATTCATAAGCATTCTTTATTCATGAAAGGAGAGACCAATAAATAGGTTTACATTCCTTGGTCTTCAAGAAACCATAAGATAACTACCAAAAATAAAAAGACAATGATTTTCATAACTGAAAGATCTAAATCTATCCTAAATATTAACTAAATGATATCTTTAAACATTTACATATTTAATAAATCCAAAAATCATGTATTTTTGGATTAAAATAATAATTTCAGAATGAATTAATTATTTAATTCCGAACTTAATATTTTATATCAAAAAATATTTTTAGGGATTATTAAATATGAAATTTATTTTAATTAGACCTCGAGAGCGTGTCGGGCTGTGGAAATCATACAGGGCCTGCAGGCAGGGCCCTGTCCCCATTATTTACCTCAAGTCAGAAAGAACTCATCCATGAGTTCTATGGAGTCGTGGCAGAGGCCAGTAGCGAAGCTCGCATCACCAGGGTCACCGAATGATCGTCTTGAAGTCTGCAACTGGTGATGCAGACCTAGCTAGTATGGTCGCACTGCATTGCTATTATCTTCTGGGTCCCTTGCGAAAGTAGTGCTGCCGTTTAGTGGGGATCAGGAGTCGGAGAAGTACTGGCATGGGATGACGAAGACATCCCCTGCTGATGGTTGCTAGAGTCCGAGATAGTTCATGGGCTGAAGGGCATGCCCATAGAAGTCAACCACTATAAAAGGGCTCTACTATAAATGCAGTTGCTAGTGGGGCCACTGGTGACATGGACGCTCAACAGTGGTCTCTGGTGAAGACCCCACTGAAGGTGCTGTAGCGGGAAGCTGCTCTACTGGAGGTGGATGTAAGACCGGCAGTGCAGTCACCTCAGGTGGTACTGTCAGTGCAATCACCGCAGGTGGTACTGTCAGTGCAGGAGGCACATTCAATGGAGGTCTGACTGAGGTTAGGACCCTGCGTCGTTATTTGATCAATGGCTCTTGCTCAATTTCTCTCATCAACTGCATCACATCCTCATGTCTTTAGTCAACCGATCTTCTTTGCTGAAGGAATCACTAGACGAAGGGGTCGGCTGGTAAAAATAGCTCTTGGGATCGATCAACCTGTAATGTGACCGATATATAAAATCTCCGTAAATGTAGACTAATAGATGGTAGGACCAGAAGTGTCCATCCAATCTAGGAGTCGTGTATAGATGGCGATCAGGGGCAGAGTCATAATTTTGTAGTACTGGGATGACTAGATGGAGGCATGGAAGGCACAAGTTGATCGGGTTCGCAAAATCATGCAACTTTGGTATTTGGTCTGACCAATTCCGATGAATATATCAAAAGTTATGGTCCGATAAAGTTTGTTTGATTTGATTAAGCTATTCGGATTTGGTTCCAAATTAACTAGGGTCCGAGATTTAAGTTGTTGAATGGGCAAAGGTTGAATATCTGCTAAAACAGTAAAAATTCTAAGAGAAGGATAAAAGACTAATGGAGAATGGGTAATAGTGTTCAGTTATAATCAATGTTATCAGACCCGGACCGGACGTTGACCCGGTCTAGGGTCCGGGTCACGGGTCTGTAGTTTAACCGTCAGGCCAATCGGTTGAACCGATGATATATTTAAATAAATAAATAATGTATATTAATATTAAAAATATTTTTTATTAACAAATATCTAAAGTTTAAAAATCTAAAATGCTCCGGAACAGGACAATCCAATTGAATATTTTTTATTATTGTACATACACCTCTCTTCAATTTGTTGTAATTTTTCAGACCAATTGAATAATTTTAAAAAAAAATTATCCACAGTCGATATGCTCCGAAACGGGGTAATCCAAGAACAATATTGTCAGTTCAAGTATGGGTAACAGATTTGGAAAAAAAAGATCAAAGAAATTTACTAGCAATCCACATGAATCTCGGTACAAGCTTTGTGTGAAGAGAGAGAGAGAGAGAGAGAGAGAGAGAGAGAGAGAGAGAGAGAGAGAGAGAGAGAGAGAGAGAGTTTAGGGGAAGAAAACGGGATCGACCGTCGGCGGAGATTTCCTTCCGTCCGGGACTCTGGCGTGTCCGACGAAGGGCGGCTCGGCTTTGTACGGCACTCGGCAAGTCGGCAGTCGGACGCTCGGCTTCGGCTCTAGTCTTCTAGCCTTCTAGGGTTCTCTCGCAACTTGCCGCCGCTCAAGATCGAGAGATCTGATCATCTGAACTGAAACTCTGAAACAGTGAAACCGATTTCAGAGTTTTGTAACAACGGGTTTTTAATTGGTCCGGGTAAAACGGGTTAATATAAAACCGGCCGGTTCAGACAGTTCTTACCGGTTTTTGAACATTTTTGATCTCACCTCTCAACCGAACCGGCTGAGGGTCCGGATCACCGGTTCACCGGTCCAACCGGCCGGTCCGGTCCGGTTCTGATAACACTGGTTATAATAAAGTTTGATAACAGGTTTCTACCCTGGATTATAGGTCACGCGTTCAAAAGTACAATAGGGTTTAAATTGGAAGGAAGGGGTAAAAGGGGTATTTCCAAGAGGGTAATAGGGGTAAAGGTTCAGGATATTTTTTCTTGTGACTTGCTTTGTACGCATGTTGAAGAAAAGGGCCAAGGGAGATTGGAGGCGACATCAGGTACGTCCCTTTTTTTTCTTTCTTTTGCTCTTTTTCTTTTTTAATACCTCTATTCTCTTTGTTGCATATCACCAAGACGGAGGGACTTCAGGAAGGTCGGACAGTGAGCAGAGTGGTGACGGGAGGTCTGTGCGGTGCCGGGGATGGGCAAAGCCCGACGGGGCTGCTCGATGGCAGATCTGGTGGTGGGGTGGCACGGGTGAAGGCGACGACACAGTGCCGACAAGGCCTCGGGGCGGTGAACGATCTTAGGCGGGGCCAGGATGCGGTTGCGGAGGGAAAATCGGTAGGCGCAGAGGGTGGTCGAGCGGCTGTAGGAAGGTCGGATGGTGCCGGGGCAGGTGGTCAGGTAGGGGCCTAGCCTGCGGGTGGCGGATCGGAGAGTCGACGACGATGCTGTTGATGGTTGCCCGCGACGACAACAATTCTAGTGAATCGCTCAACAAGTAGGAACCGACAAGAACTCGCTCTGATATCAAACTGATGCGGGACTCAAATGGGAAGCCGTTGTCGATTATTCGTGATCTCCAAATTAGGGTTTTTGAAAGCGATAGTGGGGGATAGAAGAAGATGAGGGGAAAAATCTGGAGTCCATCGGATTTGAAAAATTCACACCTGATGGCATCAAATCCAGGAAACCCTAAGAAACCAGCAAGCCGTCATTTTTTATTCTTCATAATTCATAAACATTCTTAATTCATCAAATGAGAGGCCTATAACTAGACTTACATTACTTGGTCTTCAAGAAACCATAAAATAACTATAAAAAATAAAAAGACAAAAGGACAGTTCTGGAATGTAGCGATCTAAAGGCCACCAGGTGAACCCTAGGGGCTCCCATTATGATGAACCCTAGGGACTCCCATCATATATACGGGCCGACTGATCAAATAAAGGGACATGTGTTCGTCGGTGGACTCCGAACCATGGTGTTCGGGGCGACTATTTTAAGTCATTCGGGAAAAAAAAAAATTGTATACAAGCAGTGACGTCCTTACCCTTAATATGACATAATCCACATAATCCAGTTGGCAGTCTTTGATTGGCCACAATAACACAACTATATGTATTTCGATTGAGTTCAGATATTCTTCAGTCGGTCGGCCACGATCGGTGGGTCCACATGCATCACAACCGCTCGATGACAGGCGACCTGACAGTGAATTGAACTCTAGCCTACTGTATACGGCTGTGATGCACTCCGGGCCCACCGGCTGGGGCCGACCGACTGGAGGAGATCCGAACTCATTTGGATTCTTTTTCGTGACTTCTATCAATAGCACTCGTCAACATGATGTTCACACTGTATTGATGGGTCGTCTTTCTCCGTCGTCTCAATTTTTCTTCTACTGAGCTTTCTTAGTGGTCTGGGTTGACCCAAGTCTTGCTAAACTTGTGGTCCATCAGCCTTCCAGTTTTCCATCCTGTGGGGCTCTGATCACAGCCATCCGTTCACCCAGCATAGAAATGGATGGTTTTGGTCAGGTGCCACGGCAGGATGACTCCATCCGGATGGCTGTATAGCCTGGCTCTTTGCTACTATATAGTGCACTCCAAGGGGCAATCCCACTACAGCACAGACCTCTCTCTCTCTTGACATGGAGATCCCTCCCTCCCTCTTCAGTAGCACACTGATCACGCTGCTGTTGTTTGCCTCCTACTACCCCCGGCCAGCCATATCGTCTGCACACAACAACTTCACCGACCTCTCGGCGCTGCTGGCATTCAAGGCCAGTGTTGGCGATCCTCTCGGCATCCTGACCCACAATTGGACCACCAACGCCTCGTTTTGCAGCTGGATCGGGGTCCAATGCAGCCGTAGAAGTCAGCGAGTCACCGCCCTCCGGCTTCGTGGATCCTTACTCCAAGGCACCGTCTCCCCGCACCTGGCCAACCTCTCCTTCCTTCATTACCTCAACCTTGGGAACAACACCCTTGGAGGCCCCATCCCGGACGCCATCGGGCGTTTACCACGCCTACATACCCTCTTCCTCCCGCAGAACCAGCTCTCTGGAGCCATACCACCCACCATCCTCAACATGTCCTCACTCGCCGTCCTCTCCCTTTCCTTCAATAACCTTTCGGGCCCTCTCCCCCAACAGAACAATAGTCTGGTGCTTCCCAAACTCCGATGGATCTCCTTGGACAGCAATCAGCTTGACGGCAGGATCCCACCAAGCTTTGCTTCCTGTCGTGAACTAAGTATGTTGTCCTTGTCTGGAAACAATTTCAGGGGAGCCATACCGGCGGAGCTTGCGAGCTTGCCGGAGCTCACCGGCTTATATCTTGCTCTCAACAATCTCACGGGGGTGATCCCGACCACCCTAAGCAACCTCACAAAGCTCAATGATCTCTACCTATTCAATAACAGCTTGCAAGGTAGAGTTCCAAGGGAGTTAGGCAATCTACCAAATCTACAGTTGCTAAATCTCGCGATCAATCACCTGACCGGCAACATACCGGCTTCCCTTGTCAACGCTTCAATGCTAAGCTCTCTAGACCTCTCAGAGAACAAGCTCACTGGATCGGTGCCCGCTCAACTCGGGAGGAATGCACCCCTCCTTGAGCACTTTAATATAGGAAAAAACCGACTGAGCGGTCGGCTTGACTTCATCACCTCTCTTTCCAACTCCAGGGCTTTGCAGACGCTAGCAATTTCGTATAATGAGTTGGATGGGATTCTTCCAGATTCGGTAGGGAATTTCTCAGCAAATCTTGTGCAGATTTTCGCTAGTGATAATCGCATCAAGGGACATATTCCGTCTGTAATTGGTAACTTGAGCAGTCTAATCTATCTATTTCTGCATAACAATGAGCTGACGGGAGCTATACCATCGGCTCTCGCGAGGCTGCAGTCGCTTCAGCTGCTGTACCTCAAACAAAATAGATTGGATGGTCCAATCCCGCATGAGCTCGGCCGACTGACAGGCCTGAGCCAACTACAAATTGAAGAGAATTATCTCGTCGGATCCATACCAGACTCGATAGGGAACCTTAGCAGGCTGCAAGTCCTCACACTGGCCGCCAATGGATTATCATCGGCCATTCCGTGGAGCATGTGGAACCTCACACAACTCTTAGAGTTCAACCTCTCACTCAATTCTCTAGATGGCTTGCTACCTTCGAAGGTAGGGAACTTGAAGAGTATGGACATACTTGATATTTCGTCGAATAATCTGTCTGGAATTATCCCAAGTACTTTAGGGGGCATCAACATGATGAGCTCTCTAAATCTATCTCACAACTCATTCAATGGCCCTATTCCGCGATCATTTGGTGGACTGATCAACATCAACGATATGGACCTCTCAAGCAACGCCTTATCAGGTACCATACCTGAGTCATTAGCCAACCCCCGCTACCTTACTACCCTAAACCTTTCTTACAACAGGCTTGAAGGGAAAGTCCCTGAAGGCGGCGTATTTTCAAACCTCACCATCCAATCTTTAATGGGGAATGCAGCTTTATGCGGGGTGTCTCGACTAGGCTTTCCTCACTGCTCTACAAACAATGCCATTTCTAATTCAAAAAAATCACTACATCTGATCAAGCTTATTCTACCCGTTGTTACTTCCATGCTAGTCCTTCTCGCTTGCATCTATTTCATATTATGGAGGAGGAGGAGGAAGGTGAAGACTGCGAATACAACTGCTGCATCACCATACAATGACAATAGATTGATTTCTTACCACGAGCTCGCCCGTTCAACCGACAACTTCAACGAGGCAAACCTATTGGGAAAGGGGGGCTTCGGCTCAGTGTACAAAGGACGTCTAGATGATGGGTCGTCCGTCGCGGTAAAGGTCTTGAATCTAGAAATTGAAGGAGCTTCACAGAGTTTTGATGCGGAATGTCGTGCCTTGCGCATGCTGCGGCATCGAAATCTTGTCAAGATCATCACCACATGCTCTAGTTTGGACTTCAAGGCATTGGTCCTCCAATTCATGCCCGGCGGTAGTCTCGAGAGGTGGTTGTACTCCCACAACTACTGCTTGGACCTACTTCAGAGGCTCACCATAATGATCGATGTGGCTCTTGCACTGGAGTACCTCCATGACCACCATGTGGTGCACTGTGATTTGAAACCGAGCAATGTACTGCTGGATCAAAACATGACTGCCCATGTGGCCGACTTCGGCATTGCCAAGCTACTACTTATCGGTGATAGCAAGTTGGTGGCATCCAACAGCGTGCCAGGGACTGTCGGCTACATGGCTCCAGGTAACCAAATCATCCACCATAATACTAATTATCATATACGAATTCATCTGTGATTCAAGTGATTTAATTAGAAACTACGATATGTGCAACAGAGTACGGATCGGCTGGTCGAGTCTCAAGAAGAAGCGACGTCTATAGCTATGGGATTATGGTGTTGGAAACTTTTACAAGGAAGAAGCCCACCGATGGCATGTTTAATGGAGAGTCGACACTGCGGCAGTGGGTATGCAAGGCTCATCCAGCTTCGATGGAAGAGGTTGTGGATAACAACCTCCTTAGAGATGAGTATGGTGATGAGAGACCAAATGCAGACAAAAGTGCGCATCTCCAGTGTTTATCGGCTGTTATTGAACTTGGTTTGGTGTGTTCAACAGAATCCCCGACAGAAAGGATTCCGATGAAAACTGTGGTCATGAAATTGGAAAAGATCAGAAAGGAATACTTGTCGAAAGTACCTACTGCTTGAAGTATGAAAGCCACAAATAAAGCTCCTAGCCAATGCTTTGGCAATGGACCTTTGTGTAATGATCACTTTTTATTAGTACTTTGCACTTGGATGGTTTAGGGGCAAGCCCCCTTTGCCCTCTTCTAAAACTAGGGGCACAACCCCTATACAATTGGAGGGAGAGGAGGGGGGTTTCTTGGGCATCCCATTGCAGGCATAGGCTCCTCCTCCCCTAGGTTATGGGACAAGACCTTTTAGTAACGGGATCATGCTCCATGTGTACATATGCTAAACCTATTTAATGGGCTTGCAAAGTTCATCTCATGTGTTCATGCAAAGTTTGATGACATGGGATCAACTTGCCTAATTAACATTTAAACAACCTTATATGTTTGTCAACGCCAAAGCCCTTTCCCCCTTGCGAACCTAGGGTTCGGGTTCCTGGCCTTTTACTCTCTTGGCCTCCTCGAATGCCGCTGACGCCGGATCTAGAGAGGCCAGGCCGTGGGTTCATTTTTGTTTGGGGGTGGGATCAGGCCCCTTTCTTCCCAATCTGTAGAGAGGATACAGGTTTTGAACACATGACCTTCAACTTTTATTAAATACATAAAACAACTACAATATCTTTTCTTATAGATGTATTATAAAAATATATTTATATATAGAAAACCTATAGGATTTTGAGCGGGGTTTCTGAGCATGCCAGGCCAGGCTGTATATTGGGTAGGGGTGTTCATGGTTCGGGTTGGTTCGGTTTTTTGATAAATTTGGAACCGAACCAAAATTGATCGGTTCTCTTGTAAATGGAACCGAACCAAACCATTCCTTGGTAAAAACCGAACCAAACCAAACCGGAAAAGTTCGGTTTGGTTCGGTTCGGTTTTGCGGGTCTTTCAAATCGCTCGTCATCACACCGTGAGGTATGAATGGTTGAGCCGCTTAGTTGGTTCATATTTGATTTTTAAGCCTTTAACTTTGGGTGCTGCTATTTGTCCCTATAGAATTACTACCAACACTCTTAATTTTTTACTTTGAGATATTTCATAAGTTGGGATTTAGGGGTGCTAGTAATTATGTGGGTGCAAATAGCAACACCCTTTCACTTTTCAGTTTCATCACACCGTTGAACACTTGAAAGTTTTGAATACACCGAATGGTGGCAATTGGGGTCATCACTATATAATGTACAATATTAGTGAGACTGTACACTGTATAGTAGTAACTACTGAGGTTATAATACAAATGATTCGGATTGGGTTGGTTCGGGTTAAAAAACTTACAACCCAGAACCGAACCGACCATAGCGGGTTTCTTTTTTTTCGAACCGAACCAAACCGAACAGTCAAAAATAACCGATCCAAACCGAACCAAATAGATCGGTTTGGTTCGGTTTGGCGGGTCAACCCAAACCGATGAACACCCCTAATATTGGGGGTGGAGGCCGAGATCCACTCAACGATCTCTTCGGGCCAGGTCAGGCTATTGACCGAGTTGGGCTGAGATTGGGCCGTTGATTTTCGGGCTGGGTTAGGTCGGGCCACGAGCACCGACATCATGGTTGGAAGGGAGGACTCTAAGTGAATTTTAGAAAAATATAAAGGATTTATCAATATTCAAGTCCAAGAAGGAGATCTTTTAGCGAAGACATGATTGAGATAATCTTAAGAAAATTTCACAATAAAATTATTTACTCAACAAAATAATTTAACACTTCCACAAAATGGCGAATGGTCTTAAGTCATCAAGTTTTCCAGTTTTTTTTCGCTTGGTCGTCTGAGAGGAGAATCTTTGAGCTATCGTGGTAATCAGCATGCCCACACTTTCGAGGTCGTCTGGGGTGAGGCAAGAGAAATGCTATTCAGCCCGAAGGATTTTCTGATTTCGCCAGCCCGATTGAAGTGGCATCGTGCAACTGCTGCTGTTAAAGATTTTAAAATTGCTAGTGGGTTTCAGCCACCAGTTGTACGTTGCCATGTCAATCGGGGCGGGCAAAATCGGGACAAACCTTCGGGTTAATTGAGTAGCATTTCTCAGGACCCAAATCTTTGCTAGACTTGTGGGCCTCAAGTCATCAAGTTTTCCATCCAGATCGAGCCATCCTGATGAGGCACTGATCACATCCGCTCGTTAACAAATTGTGATCAGCCATAGGGACAGTTCCGATCAGGTGCCACGTCATGATGATTCCATACGGATGGAAACCCGGGTGACTGAATAGCCTTGCACTTTGCTACTAGAAAGTCCACGCAAGAGGCCAATCTCTCTCTCTCTCCAACACAACAACTTCACCGACCTCTCAGCTTGCATCCAGACCCACATCTGGACCACTGACAGCCGCCGAAAGGCAGTGAGTCACTGCCCTCCTTCATTATCTCAACCTTAGGAACAACACCCTTAGTTCCCCCATCCCGGACGTCATTGGGCACCTGCCACGCCTGATCAAAGACCCTCTTCCTCTTGCAGAACGAGCTCTTTGGGAAATTTTTTGGCACATCCTGCGTACGCTACAACTGCGGGGGCCACTGCGATTCGCTGATAGGCTCTAGGCAACGGTTGTAGCACACGCAGGGGATAATTTTCAGCACATCCTATAGATGCTATAACCATTGATGAGGCAAGTCAATCTGGCGGAGGAAAGGCAATCCCAGATCCAATCCAGCCAGGTCCGCGGAAGGCCTCTGCGACGTAGGCCCTCCATCAGGAACCCCCACCCTAGCTTCTCAAAGACCTTCTCGAAGTCCAGCTTGAGGAGTATCGCTTCGTTGCCCGGCTCTCACAAGTGAAGAAGCACTTCCTATGCAGTCACCACACTATCAAGGATACTCCTCCCCTTAATGAACATCGATTGGGAGCGGCCGACCAGGTCTGAAATCACTGTCGCCAATCTAGATGATAAAATTTTTGTCACCGCCTTATAAATGCAGTTAGAGAGGCTGATCGGATGAAAGTCACAGATAGAAGCAGCCCCCTCTTTCTTTGGGATAAGATCGAACTATCCACGAGTGGTTCAGGCTGGTCAGATTCACCCTTCCCGTAAATAAGTCGGAAAGGAAGCGCAGCAGGTCCGGCTTTAGTGTCTCCCAATACTTTTGAAAGGAAAAGAAGGGGAACCCATCGGGTCCAGGAGCCCCTTCTGGGTGTTGATCAATGAACGCACTCTGGAAGTCCTCCTACGGGAATGGCGAATCGAGCAGTCCCTGGCCAGCCAACCTACTGAAGGGCAGGGAATCCAATTTCGGAGCCAAGGGAAATAAACGATCTCTGTTAAATTCCCTCTTGAAGAAGTTGGTGGCGCCTTCGGTGATGTCTCTCTGGTTGTCGAGGGATGCGTCGTCAACTACTTGGGTGGAGATGAGATTCCTTCGCCTGCTCCCATTGGCAATACTGTGGAAGTAAGAGGTGTTCTAATCCCCCTCAATACCACCTCTCCCTCGACCGTTGCTTCCACGTGACCTCCTCCTGGTGCAAAATGTGTAAGAGTTCTGAGGACAGGTTTGATCTCCTCTCCCTATTAGAGTGGTGAAGTAGAGCCAGCTCCTCGCGAATTCCAACTCCAGGATGTGATCCAGGAAGGCGACCTTCTTCTTCCTAATCCTTTCGAAAAGCTCCAATGACCACCTAATCATTGCCCGTCGCACGAACCGCAATTTCGAGGCGATATTCAAAGCGGAGTTAGGCAGTGAAGGGGCCGCGGCCCACCACACCGCCACCGAGTCATCGAACCCCTTCTGAAGGGTCCATATCTTCTCCAAGCGAAAAGGCGAGTGGAGCCTGTCCCCCTCCCCCGTGTCAAGGAGCACCGGGACATGGTCGAAAATGAAGGAAGTAAGGCCACCGTCGGCATGAGGGGGTAAAGCGCCTCCCAATTCGTCGAGATAAGGAATCTATCCAGTCTGGCGAAGATAGGTTGCTCCCTCCTGTTCGACCACGTGAACCTGCGACCCCCCATCGGTAGATCAACTAGCCCGTGGTCCATGACGAAGGAGGAAAAAGCCTCCACGTCCTAACAGCTACCCTGATTCCTACTTCGCTTGCCTAGGAATCTCATCACATTGAAGTCTCTGTTAAGGACCCAAGGCCCTTGGAAGGCTGAATGAACTGCTCTGAGCTCTTACCAGAACTCGAAGGATAGGTTGTGGTCGGGTGGTCCATACACCGAGGTCACTAACTAGAGCCGATCATCCGATCTATTCCGAAGGGAGACCGTGAGGGAAAAGTCCCCATACAGTTGATCAGAGATGGTGAAGATGAAGCTATCCCACCCGATCAAGATGCCACCCGAGGTGCCAATAGATTCCTGGACTCCCACGCATTAATCCGGTGGTTTCTCAGGGTTCATAGGAACCTCCTCGAAGGATCGCGAGTCTTCGTCTCCTACAAACAAATCACATTCGCGTTGTGGGTAGAGGCAAACAACCAAGCCGCCTGCCGCTTCGAGGAACCTCCTAAGCCACACACATTCCAAGAGATAATCTTCATAAGGGGGGAGGAGGAAGATCATGCAAAATATGGGAAGATGTAATATCAAACATGGTTGTCCAGATGCCAAAGTGCATCGACAAAATGCCGAGACTCCTCTGGATTACAAGCCAAGTCTGCAAGCGTTGGAAACCAGCACACCACCGCTAGGCCCAAAATGTTTGGGTCCTACAGGAAGTTGAGGGGGAAACGACTCAGGGCGCTCGTCTCGCCGTCCTCCACACCACCGTCCAGGAAGTCCACCGAGGATAACTTTCCCTTATCAACCTTTTGCATAAACTGTCGCACGCTCCGCCTGACCGCTTGGAGAGCCTTTCCCTTTCGGATTTGGCAATCTCGGTGGCCTTCAATCTACAGCCTCCGGATTCGTTTCCCTGAGCGTCACAACCAAGAAGTTGTCAGATGAAAGAGGCTTCTCACCCAAGGCTAGCACACCTGGCCTGGGAAGAATCCTGACAAGGGGGCACAGAGGAGGGGGGAAGCAAAATCGAGGAAACCAGGTAGGGCACTGGAGGAACCAGAAGATTCTCCCATGTCGATTAGGGGGAGGAGTGGCCCCCTGGGGATATTCATCATTGGGAGAGAGACCAGTCCGGGAGAAAATAAATATATATCCAAATCCACGAGAGATTCCACCAAGAAGGCCAGGTCATCAGGATTTGAGTTCATACCTTCCCGCCTAAAGACGGGTCTTGGAGCGGAAGGAGGTGCGTCCTCACCCGAAGTCGAGTCAGAAGATATCGGCACAGCCTCCGGCTGTCGCAGCTATTCCTGAGGGAGCGGAGGCGGATTCGACTACCCTCCAGTACCCCCTGCCTGGGTCGTAGTAGGGCTTCCCCGTCGCACCGACGACCACTGGTGTCTGGGTCCAGGGCAGCCCCAAGGATTCCCCTCCCTAGCCTCATCCCCCCTAGGTTAGGAGAGATGGTAAGGGAGGAGAGATGGCGGGACAAGATGACTGGGCGAAGCTGCAGGAGGTAGGAGTTGTGGCCAAAGTGGATGAGCCGGCGAACGGGGATGCGGTTGGGGAATCACATCTCGAGAACAACAGAGCAGAAGCAGGCAGACTTCGCAGTCTCCAAGTTGATCTCGGAGAAGATCACCGAGCCGAACTGTTTCACTTAGGTGGATACGGCCATCGAGTCCCAGGCGTGGTGTAGAAGACCCAAGATCTAGAGATCCACTATGACAGTCGGAAGACGGCCCGCCGATCCAAATTCCTCTGACCAGGGAACCACCTTACATGAGATCTTCCCAAGGTCGAAGACCCCCTTAGACGACAGTGTTGGAATTAAATCCTATTATCAGAGTCGCAGCGGAAGCAAAAGATAGATTCGAAAATCTCATGGTGTATGTTTCATTACAATTAATTCTACAAAACAATCTACATACAAATCTATAATCTTAGCATATGCGCGGACGCCCTAGAGGCATACTACGAACTACGGAAGACATGCATACATCTAGTTAGGTGTTTAGAATCATCATACCTTATGGATCTATGATTCGAAGAGAACGGAAGGATGATGAACCTCACGTGAATCACAAGGGAAGCTTTCGGATGGCACATTGTCCTTTGCGAAGGGAGGAATCCTCGAAGTCCTATCTCTGAGTGCAAGGACTACGAGCTGACGGAGGAGTTCGTTGCGAAGACGATGGCAAGCCGCGAGATCTCCTCCTTCTCTTTCTCTCTTCTTCCTTCTCCTTCCTTCCTCCTTCTTCTTCCTTTTTCTTCCTCTTTCTTCCTTGGCCGAAACCACAAAAGAGGGAGAGAGAAGAGGGGGTCGGGTTTTCTAGAGAGGGGAGAGCCTAGGGCCGGCCCCTTCTCCCTTTAATCCCTTTATAGGGCCGGCCCCAACTCCTATACGCAAGACAGGGCCGGCCCCCTAGAGATAGGGATGAGGGGGGGCGGTTTTAGGGTTTCTCCATGTCTATCGTGAAGCCTGGATGAAAACGCCCTCACGAAAAGTGAAACACTGTAAGAGAGATTGAGTGAGATGCGCTACTCGGAATCAAGTTCCGTCAGCGCCTATGAGCTCCTGAAATTATTCCACTTATTTTAAGATCCATATTCAATATGTTCTGAGCCATATTTAAGTATTTACCAAAATACCCCTATAACCCTTCACACATGTGAATTAGGTTCTTAGGCTTCGGGCTTACGCTCCATCATGCTACTTCGCATCCAACATATCCAACCAGGTTGGGGAACAATTTTTATACGCAACGATAAGGTAAAACCTTCAGGGTTCAGGATCTCTAGCTCCAACCGGATCCCTAATTAACTATTCCGATGACACACCAAAAGTTTCGTTATTCAGCCATAATCTGATTAACCCGTGTAGCTACTCAGAGTGCGACGCAAGTTGAACTCTAGTGATACTAAACTTATGTTACTCCCTTGTAATCCTGTTCTCTACTATACTCTGATAATCCTTAGTCCCTCCTATTATTGGTGCCATGATTCGACTCGGGCGGTGGGGAGCACCGTTAGATCCCGATCGATCATTTGACTAGGATTTGATGATTTATCATCTATAACACCACACACCTTCTAGTTTTATGCCTAGCATCCGGAACATCGTCAGTCATACTAACAACCACTAGGCATGGGTTAATTGTATAGACTGATTGACTCATCAAAATATACCCATCCAATAGTGGACGTCGAATAATCTGTAGGGATTGCATGCCACTCAAGTGCCAGCCAGGTAACCCAACGTACTGTGGTATTGGACTATAGAAGGTCGACACACGTTGGCACATCAAAGCACCACTCAACTAGTTGGCTTAGTGTACATGGTCTCTCAGGGTTAAGGATAGATTATCTATAGTAGTAAGATGGTTTATGCACTAGTGTCTGAATCACTGAACTGTGCACCGTCTTGGTTCCTGTTCAACACGATCATCGTGCTTGGTCAGGTGACTGGGAATCCCATCTTCCCATGGTGAAGACTTCACCACATCCTCTATCTACCAACAGCTTATTCTCGATGAAGCAACCAACATCACCAAAGCTGTGAGCAGTTCTAGGTCTACGTACACAGAACTGGTCCAATGGGTTTCCCAAGCATGGATCCACCATGCGCCACAGTGTCCTATTGTGTTCCCTAGGGTCCTTTATTATATATGGATTAACATACACCAAAGTAGTATTCTAATTAAAGCAATAACGAAAGTCATCTTTATTAATGTTAATACAGAAAATCCACGCTTAGGACACACAAGCTACAACAGATAGGTCAAGAATGGGCCTGGAGGAGGGGAAGAAGACTCTGAAGGTCTTCCCAACCTCGTCCATGACCTGAACAGGCCACCACTAAAATAGAGGCAAGGATTCTTCGCCCCGGTGCTGTCCTCCCAGCGGTCGAGCAGAAGAGTCGAGAGGGAGTCCGGATCGGAAACTCCACTAGTGAGAGAAAGGATCCCCACCTTGGTGAAGGAGGGCAAGATCATCCTATCTCCCTTCGGTAAGGGCTCTGCGTCTCTGAGGTCAAATGTAGATGGAGAGGCGGAAGGCCCACGGGCAGAAGATTCTGAAAACCTAGTCGGGGCCGCACCGGCGAGGCAGGTCAGGCAGCGACAAGCCATATGACCAAGGCCGTGGCAGAGATAGCAGATCAACTTGTTCCTGCACTCCGGGATCTTGTAGCTGCGGTCCTCATAGCGAAAACAGCAGCCTCTCGGGAACTGGGAGAAGCCCTTGAGGCCACAAGATCCTCCTCCGGCACCGTAGGCCCAATCAGGGAGCAGTTAGGAGGGATTAGGGGTGGGGAGGAGAGGGGCTGGGGACGCTAGGGCTTCAGCGTAAGAGCAAAGCCGAGGTTGGTGAAATGATCGAATAGCTGGTGGGGGCCCCGCAGGTGGAGGGTTAGACTGCCTTCTACCCCCCCGCTTCGGTTGCCTCCTAATCAAGCGGACCCTGGCACGTGGGATGCCATTACCACCGTGAGCCCCCATCGAAGCCGCCACCTTATGCTTCGAGCCTTGCACCCACCCCCGAAACCCTCACAGTTCCTTCTCCGAGAGAGCCATCGCCCCGAGAGTACTTAATTATGGTCGTTACACTTTATATGTAGGGGTAAAATTATCATTTAAAAAATTCTGTTATTATTTGTGTGCAAGAGAAGGAGCTCACATTAAGTTCAACCTTTACATACGTTAAATTGAAATCTTTTTAAGGAGCTAGTGTTAATAGCCCCTTTAAAAAAGAGGGAGTGAGGTTGGGGCTTAATTCTCTCCAGAAAAAGTTACATGGGTTTATCACCTAGTCCAGTTGGCAGTCTTTGATTGGCCTCAATAACACAACTATGTATTTGGATTCTTTTGCATTACTTCTATCAATAGCTCTTGTCAACATGATATCCATACTATATTGATGGCTGAAAATGATATTCGGCCATCCAGTTGTCTGGGGAAAGAGTAATGCTATATAGCCAACTCGTTTGCCAATTTTTGTTGCCAACTCCACGTGATGTTGAGTGCTGGCAGGTTCTCCATCCTGAGGTGGCTCTTATCAATCATCCCTGACAGGTGAATTGCACTCTGTGCCGACTGGTAGGCAAAGGAAAGGCTGTGATCAGGTGCCACGTCAGGATAGAAACCAAGAGTTCTCCGATTCAGGGGTCGCCTTTTCGGTCATCTCAGTTTTTCTTCTAAAGAACTTTCTCGATCGTCTCATCTTTTCTTCTACGGCATGGGATCAAGATAGGTCAAGAGCTGAAACTGAATAACAACCGTTCGGGCAAAAGGACAACTGGGTTGACTGAAGTCTTGCTATACTTTTGGCCCTGATCGGGCCATCCTGATGTGGTCATTGATCACAGCCTTTCGTTCACCCAAATGGGTTATAGTCAGTGCCACGTCAGGATGGCTCCATCGGGATGGAACCCAGATAGCTGAATAGCCTTGCTCTTTGCTACAATTAAGTCTATGCCGGAGGCCGATCCCAGTACACAGACCCTCTCTCTCTTTCTCTCTTTCTCTCTGTCTCTCTAACACAAACATAGAGGAGATCCCTCACTCCCTCTTCAGTAGCACATTGATCACGCTGCTATTGTTTGCCTCCAACAACCCCCAGCCGGCCATATTGGCTACACACAACAACTTCACCGACCTCTCGGCGTTGTGGGTGCAAAATCTAGCTAACGCCTAACGGTGGGACCCACAACCTTGCCTGGGGCCCATGAGTCCAACGGTGGGACCTGCAGTCCTGCCTGGGGCCCACTTGCACTATCTGGGGTTTAGTAAATCCCCCTGAAAATTTACTAAACCCCGGATACTCTAAAGAATATTCCTAGAATATTTTCTAGATGAACCAAACCACTATAAATAGCTAACCCGGTGAAATAATCCAAATTCGAAATTCCAGACAAAAAACCCACTTTCTGTTTTTCAGAGCTCTTCGAGTTTTCTAGTTTTCAGACTCCTTTTCCACCCTTTGATTACTTGTAAGAAGCACTCCTCGGCCTGTCGAAAGTAGCTCTACTGTTTACTCAGAGATAGTGGATTCAATGGTTGCATCTTACTGCACGGAGACGTAGCCTTCGGCCGAACTCCTTTATCACATCCTGTGTTATCTCTTTCCCTACCTTTCTACTCTACAATGCTTGTATGACAGCTTAGCAAGTCACAACTTAGCGCTTCGAAGCGCGCCACATCCCGAAGGGTCAAACCTTCAATCGACTATTGGAGGATTGCTAGAATTGGTGAGGTCTATAGCTCGTAAAAACCTATAGTTTAGTTATGTATGGTTGATAGTATAAGATTGCATCTAGGTACGTACCTTAGTACGTGTTCTGATTACAGAACAGAGAGCCATGGCTACATGGTAATCCTCTTGAGTGGGAGACTCAAGGGACTGGTCCCATGTAACCTAAATACGTTTGCAGCTCTGATTAGGGTTGGTCGCCCTATCAGGTTAAGCTGTTGGGATGACAGAGCGTGGGTGTCTCCACCACGGTCATTACCAGGCACAGTGTCTGTGGCCGAACGGAACCAAAACGGTGCACAGATCGGTGAGCAGACACCGGTGCACTAAACCGTGTTTCTGCTTAGGGTAAAACGGTCCTAAACCCTGAGGAGCCATGTCTGGTGGACTAACCAGTTGTGTGGTGCTTTGGCGCACCAATGTGTGAGGATCCGGATGCAGTGATCCAAAACCACGGTGTACTGGGTTACCCGGCTGGCGTTGCATCAGCATGTCACTCCTGCAGGCTATCCACACCCCTAACGGGAGGTGCGTTCCTTGGTCTGACCTACGTCGTATTAAACCCTGGCCAGGTGGTCATCAGTTCGATTGGTGACGGATCCGGTTACTCGGCAGAGTTATCGGAGGTACGATGTACGTGGTCAACCTGGAAGGAACCGAGTCATATGAGCACTCGAGTCTGACGGTATTCTCCACCGCTCGAGTTGCGTCATGGCACCAGTGGAGGGACAGCGAGTTTACCATACTAAGCGGAGAGCAGGGGTATGTGGGAGAACATAGTAAGTCCGGGGGGATTAATTGGAGTGCAGCCTGCGTCGCACTCTGGGTGGCTACGCAGGTTAACTCAGACTCAGAGGATCGATGGTACACTTGGGTAGTGTGTCGATCGAGTCTGAGTTGGAAGCCATGAACCCTGATCCCTGAAGGTTCCACCTTATCGACATTATGTACGGTTCTTATACCATCTCCTCGAAACACAGAACGTAGTTAGAGGAAGCGAGAAGTCCAAGCATACGCTCCGTGAGTGCTTCGCACTAGTGCACGGTAGATGCGTAGCTACGTGTGTGCACTAAGGGGAAACCCTAGGTTAGTGCAGAGACGCATGTAGCAATTCCTTGCCATAAGTGGACTTTACCACATGGGTGCGATGCACCGGGACATGTTGCGAGTTGACTAGTTGACTTCACTAGGGGCACCCTACGGGAACCTCAGAGAATAGTGAAATCACTGGTGCACTTCACTTATGTGTGCCTTGCAAAGTCTCGTACACGAGGAACGGTCAACTAGTGGCATAAGGGCGTTTTGGTCATACCATGCGCCACTATGCACTAAGGGGGCAGGCCCTAAGTGTTGAGAGACTGGTCAAGGCCGGCCCCATTAGTTTCAGGAGGTTGTTGCCTCCGATGAAGGGGCCGGTTATGAGGCGCAGAAAACGGGCTGGTTTTGACCGTTTTCGAAAACAAGGAAATGATAGAGATAAAGAAGAGATATATAGGGATAAGGTTTGAATCAATCATCCTTATCCATACTGTCCTTATCCATATGGATAGGCCGGCTATATATATGAGAAGGAGAGAGAGGGTGCATGAAATTAGTAGCATGGGCAAGCCCTAGGGCCGGCCATGCAAGCCATGGGGAAACCGAAGCCCCTCTTCTCTCTTCGCATCTCCTCTCTTGTCTCTCTCTCCCACGCTTGCGCCATTGGATGGCGACTCGTCTTCCTCGCATGGTGTTTTCGTAGAAGGAGAAGGCTCGTCGTATGGAGGCACTCAGAGATCCATCGATGAGGTGCCGTGCATCGTGTGAGATCGGGTGAACTAGAAGGAGTCTCCCGCAACCTTTTGCTGTCCAGAATCTGCACAGAAAATCAACGTTGTTTCTGCGATTCCGGGAGCTACAGAAGTCCAAACGACGTGAAACTTGTTGGAAAAGTTGCATCTCGAAGTTGGATACCTGCAGTCCAAATTTCAGCCCAATCGGAGTTTGGAGCAGAAAGTTATGGCCATCGTACCGAAGCTATGTCGAGCAGATCCGTAGCCCGTCTCCATCGACAAAGAAGAAATTTGTCGCGGTGAAAGATTCCGCACGCAGGTATGATCTCTAACAAGTAGATCTAACATAATTAGAACATGCATTCATGCTAGATTGTTCTTTTGCGTTAGATCGTCGTTAGGGGTTCGAGTAGTTGCCATGCTAGTTTCATACACGCATATGTAGATCGTTTCGATGAAATTTTTGATATGTAACGCACACCGCTCTCGGTCCTCGGACCTATTCTTTGCTTCCGCTGCGGGCCTCTGCCATTGAATTATTTCTAACAATTGGTATCAGAGCACGCTAGTGGTGTGCGTTTCATGTTTTTTCATGAAACCGTCATGTGCGCGCATGAATAGTGTGTGCCGCCATCGGGGTTATACGAGTAGATCATGCATAGTATATTTTTTGTGTGTTCTATGAATCGTTCTTGCAGGGCGCCGCTTCTAAAATTATTCTGGATATATGATTGCTTGCTACCGGGGGTTGGACCCCATGTTTGCGATTTTGTCTGGATGTTTTTTCTTCTATGTGTGGATAGATTTTAGAGCCATAGTCGGGCAAGAGGTGAAGATTTACCACCCTTGATTCCCAGGCTTTTTGCTAGGTTTGTTTTTCCTTTTCGTTCTAGGAAATTGTGTACGAGCGAGCACTTGCTCGAAGCGTACTAGAGCTTTTTCGGTTACAGATTGAAGAGGAGGACTTACCGTGGAGATCCACCACCGGGAGGATAAGCGAAACCTTGGAGGATGATGGCGATCCGACGAAGCGTACACGATGACGGCAAAGGGCAGAAAGCGTCAGGAGATCGTATACAGAGGCTTGCACCGGATCGAGGACCTTGCGAAGGAGACAGAGAGCCTGCGCTGTGCCAGTCAGGTTCAGGGGTCAGACCCTGAACTTGATTCAGATGTGTGCTTGTTTCTTTCAGTAGTTCTTTATATTTCTATAGAGAACCCCGATGCGATAATTTAATTATCTGTGTTAGAGGGATGCCCTTTCCCCTCGGGTCCTAGCGACCTTATTAGGATAGGATTCCACTAGTGACGCCTATTATTTAATTGACCCTTGATGATAGCATGAATTCCTCACATTTGGTTATGCCCCCATTAGGTCAAGACCCGATTAGTCGGGTGTGCCTATTTGGCAAGCATCGAAACCTAGAATGAGTTGGAATTCTACTATGACATCATTCGTCAAATTTATAAGCGAGGCGCCATGGTAGTGGAAGACCTTTCCTGTCAGTCTGACCTTAGGCTAGGCTCCAGGGCATTAACGTAATAGCCAAGTTTGCGAAGCATCGATGTTCTTGGGATATGTAATGTGACCCTTGAGTGGAGAAATCAACTTGAGGCAGGGACTATGATATTCCGAGATCGATTAATGCTTCGCGAAAGGCTTGAAACGCTAGTGGGAGCACGGTATGACCAGGGTCTAGTGTATAGGTTGTCGTGACCTTAGTATACACTCATACTTGCATTAAATAACCCTCAAATTTAATAAGGGATGCAAGAGAGGACTTTTAGAGATCCTCTGGCCTCCATGGCCAATCACTTTGTACTCGGGTGGGAGGGCATAACTCAACAACCCCCTCGGGTGAGAGCTGTGTTTTTTCATGCCAAGCTACTTAGTGATCTCCCTCGGGATATGGCGGTTACGGCGCCAAGGGTTCAGGCTTTTACTCACCCTCGTGGGGGCCGTTAGAACTTCCGTTCCATAATTGCCTAGGCTCATGGTTAAGCATCCGAAGTACACGTGAGGTATTCGTTGCGAAGACAATGGTGATCACGTGGTACTGGCCAAAAAGATAACCATGGTTCATCAAAGCCCTTAGTTGGCAGATTTGGATAGGGTCAAGGGAAAGACCCGTGTAAGCGGATGACCTGCACACTACCCCCTCGGACAGGTACAGCCTATTCCGAGATCTTACATTCATGGTTAAATTAATCCATAGAGGTGTCTTCGCTGTGAGGGTAGCGCTGACATTTGGATATAATTAGCTTGTTTTCAAAAATCCATAAAATAAGTCATTTTGCATTCGTTTTCATTCAACCATATAGTTCCCCTATCCGTTATCCCATAAGAGAACCAGTTATCGGGTCTCTAACTACGTAGAGCGGAAGCGCTATCTCTAGCTTATGCTTAGGGTAGTAAACGTACATTGGCTTCCAATCTAAATATCCCTGTATTAGACCTAATGGGTCCAGATATCACTAGGGCACTAACTAGGGCATATGAAGACTGGCGAGAGTCTAAGGAGATGTGCAAGTGCTATGTTATAGTAGACTTGCGGACAACTCTTTAGAAGCGAGTCAGAGATATGCCGGGTCTTCTCTAATAAAGTTTTACTTGCATAAGATGTCTGCTAGGCGAAGTCGGTAGACTCATCGCTTATCCACCAAGATACTTGTCGGTACCGAGATGTCTGAGGGTATGTTTGTTCGGGAATACATACTTGAGTTCCAGATCGAACTAGATTCCAAAGACATAGTACCAGATGACGAGGTGGTGGAAGACGTCTGTCTTGCATCCTTGTCATGAACCTCGAAGGCGTTGTCAGAGACTTTAGCTTTAACAAGCTAGAGATGACAAACGCAGAACTTCTAAGGAGATTTCTAAGAGACAAAGGATGGGATCAAGATTAAAGGCAAAGCCTTTAGTGCTTAACCTAGGTCTTCTTTAGAAGAACCTAAGGGAGTAACTTATAAGAGATCGAAAACTATTCTAGTGCAGAAACTAGTGTGGACTCCTAAGTCTGGTAACGCTAAGGACGGAAGTGTTTCCGCTTTGGCGAGTGTAGGGGGTATTTGAAGATTGAGTATGGCCTCAGGATGTTAGGATTTGAGTCGCTATCTAGTAGCAGTTCTTATGCTTCTTAGAATGTAGACTTCGGGTCTACAGAGATTCAAGGAAAGCAGAAGGCTACTTTATAGTGAAGTAATCCTAACATAGGTACTGATGTCATAAGCCGCTGTGGAAGCTGTTAGATATGATTGTCTTAGTTTTTCCGAAATACAGATTTTGTTTTTTAGAGATGTAGTTCTGTTTCTTCCTTAGTAAATGAAGTTTTTTAGTTTTAGATAGCACCGTAGGTGTGTATCCTAGACTAAATTGATAGCTTCATAGTTAGAGAAATAGATCAGAAAAATCTCTTTGTATTTAATCTGAATTCGGAAATAGATTTCATGACAGCTGCAGCGTCTAATTGAAATTCATCTAAATCCTTTGGAGAAGCTATCCCATTTGTGACCCTTCTGATTTAGATATTCTTCCTCAGATAAATTCAGAGGTAAAAGAAGGCTGAGTTTCTGTTCACAGAATCATCGGAGATCCTTCTAACCTATGAGTGTAATCTGGAAGGCAGATTAACTAAAAGGGCCATGAAGGTATGGGAGTTAGTTAATTTTGACGTCTATGGTTCCAAGAGCGTCCAGACGATAGGAGTCTCTTCGACTTATCGAGGAAACAAGAACCTATCGGATGGGTTCCATAGGATCCTGATGGAGCATGGGATTAGC
The DNA here is from genome assembly GCA_947650365.1 of Chamaelirium japonicum. Lineage (NCBI taxonomy): Eukaryota > Viridiplantae > Streptophyta > Magnoliopsida > Liliales > Melanthiaceae > Chamaelirium > Chamaelirium japonicum. The sequence continues at coordinate 28,131,780 of OX393555.1, forward strand.
TCCCAGTTAAATGCTCCAAGGATGACACGTCAGAATAAAGTCTCCGAGAGAAGGAATCAGACCCTGTTTGACATGATCCGTAGTATGATGAATATTGCCAAATGTACTACCCACCCTTTGGTGGGGTTGTACCTTAAAACAGTAGCTTATATCTGAAACTCTCTCACATCTAGATCAGTGCCTCAGACCTATAGAGAGCTATGGTCTAAGCGAAAGCTGACACTATAGAGTCTCGAGATATAGGGTTGTCCTGCACTTGTGCAAAAGGACAAGAGGGATGAGATGGAGATGTAGTTCCAGGTATATCTGTTTGTAGGTTACCCTTAGGAGGCATAAGGTGGACTGTTCTATGATCTTGAGGTTTGGAAGGTAATCGTTTCTACGAACACCATCTACCTAGACCAGGATTATATTATAGACCATAAGTTTACCGGTAAGGTAGTTCTGGGTGAACTACTGGGTACTGGTAGAGAGTGCGCATCTGAAAACGTAGTGGGAGTATATGATACAAGAAACTAGTATACCAGGTACTGTAGAAACAATTCACTTTTGTACCACCACCACTTCGTCGTTGTGGGACTATCAGAGCTCCTGAAAGATACTATGGAGAAACTTTGATAGTTAATCCAGAGTTTCAGGAGGATGATCCCTAGAGCTACGAAGAAGTAGTGGGAGCTTCATTTGTACCACCACCACCTCGTCGTTGTGGGACTATCAGAGCTCCTGAAAGATACTATGGAGAAACTTTGATAGTTAATCCAGAGTTTCAGGAGGATGATCCCTAGAGCTACGAAGAAGTAGTGGGAGCTTCCGACAGCTCTGACTGAAAAAAGACCATGGAGGCAAATTTGCATCAATGTCCCTTGGAACAGTCTTGACACTTATAGCACTATCACCCTTCAGGGTGTAGAAGGTGCATTAGAAGAGCACCCGATTAAGACTTAAGTAGCTAGATTAGTTACCAAAGGAAAAGGGATTGACTATGTCAAAACCATCTCACTGGTAGCTATGCCTAAGTCTATAACGGATCCTCTTAATCCATCACAGCCCATTATAGTTGGGAGATCTGGTTGATGGATGTCAAGACAGTTATTCCCTAACGGGAATTTGAAAAAGGACATATGGATGATGTAGCCTCAGGCTTTGTGTCAGTAGGTTAGGAAGATATGTGATGTAAGTTGCAAAGGTCCATTTATGGACTGATGCAAGCATCCAAGTTGGAATATCTATTTTGATCAAGGAAATCCGCTCACACGGATTTGATCAGAATGATGATAAACCAAGTGGGTACAAGAAAGGTGAAAAAGCTACAAGGGTGTACGTAGTACTTTACGTTAACGATATCCTACTGATTGAAAATGACGTAAGAATATTGTTTACGGTAAAGGTTTGTAGTCATCACAATTCGATGTGAAAGACCCTAGTGAGGCGAGTTATGCTCTGGGAATCAAGGTAACTCTAGATAACCAGAGCAAGGTTCTCTTGCTGTCACAGACTACGCATAAAGATAAGATTCTAGCCAGATTCGTTTTACGAGGCTAGATATCTATTGCGCAGCAGGAATGATGGGTCGATTTCAGTTGAACCCGGGTCCAGATCTCTGGACCGATGTGAAGGGTATACTCAGAAATCCTCATTAAGTAAGGATTGTGAGTTAGCTTGCACTTCACAGGTCCTGATATCGATTGGACACACAGGATCTGACTTTGGTGTCAGATGTGCGTTCCAGAAAATCGATTTCAGGGATTATTTTTATCTTGGGATTAGAAGCGGTAGTTGGTAGAGTGTGAAGCAAGAGTGAATCACAGACTCTACCACAGAGGCTTAGCACGTTGTTGCGTGCTAGGTAATATATTAGGTGGTAAGGCTTAGGAAGTTCTTAGAGAACTTGGGACGCGTACCAGAAGCTCAGTTATCTGTTGTTGCAATAGAAGAGCGGTAAGCAAGGTCCAAGGAGACTAGGCACCACCGTGAGGGGAAACCCATCAAGTACAAACTTCACTTGATCTGACAGTTATAGGAGGAAATGCAAGTAGCGGTACTGAGGTGGAATCTACAGACAATGTTGCCAATTCCATTAGGGAATTCCTGCAAAGGCTTTTGGGTAGCATGTAGAAGCTACAGAGCTCAACACCGTTATTCCTCGTTAGACCTAGTGGGAGATTGTTAGAATTGGTGAGGTCTATAGCTCGTAAAAACCTATAGTTTAGTTATGTATGGTTGATAGTATAAGATTGCATCTAGGTACGTACCTTAGTACGTGTTCTGATTACAGAACAGAGAGCCATGGCTACATGGTAATCCTCTTGAGTGGGAGACTCAAAGGACTGGTCCCATGTAACCTAAATACGTTCGCAGCTCTGATTAGGGTTGGTCGCCCTATCAGGTTAAGCTGTTGGGATGACAGAGCGTGGGTGTCTCCACCACGGTCATTACCAGGCACAGTGTCTGTGGCCGAACGGAACCAACACGGTGCACAGATCGGTGAGCAGACACCGGTGCACTAAACCGTGTTTCTGCTTAGGGTAAAACGGTCCTAAACCCTGAGGAGCCATGTCTGGTGGACTAACCAGTTGTGTGGTGCTTTGGCGCACTAATGTGTGAGGATCCGGATGCAGTGATCCAAAACCACGGTGTACTGGGTTACCCGGCTGGCGTTGCATCAGCATGTCACTCCTGCAGGCTATCCACACCCCTAACGGGAGGTGCGTTCCTTGGTCTGACCTACGTCGTATTAAACCCTGGCCAGGTGGTCATCAGTTCGACTGGTGACGGATCCGGTTACTTGGCAGAGTTATCGGAGGTACGATGTACGTGGTCAACCTGGAAGGAACCGAGTCATATGAGCACTCGAGTCTGACGGTATTCTCCACCGCTCGAGTTGCGTCATGGCACCAGTGGAGGGACAGCGAGTTTACCATACTAAGCGGAGAGCAGGGGTATGTGGATACTGTCCTTATCCATATGGATAGGCCGGCTATATATATGAGAAGGAGAGAGAGGGTGCACGAAATTAGTAGCATGGGCAAGCCCTAGGGCCGGCCATGCAAGCCATGGGGAAACCGAAGCCCCTCTTCTCTCTTCGCATCTCCTCTCTCGTCTCTCTCTCCCACGCTTGCGCCATTGGATGGCGACTCGTCTTCCTCGCATGGTGTTTTCGTAGAAGGAGAAGGCTCGTCGTATGGAGGCACTCAGAGATCCATCGATGAGGTGCCGTGCATCGTGTGAGATCGGGTGAACTAGAAGGAGTCTCCCGCAACCTTTTGCTGTCCAGAATCTGCACAGAAAATTAACGTTGTTTCTGCGATTCCGGGAGCTACAGAAGTCCAAACGACGTGAAACTTGTTGGAAAAGTTGCGTCTCGAAGTTGGATACCTGCAGTCCAAATTTTAGCCCAATCGGAGTTTGGAGCAGAAAGTTATGGCCATCGTACCGAAGCTATATCGAGCAGATCCGTAGCCCGTCTCCATCGACAAAGAAGAAATTTGTCGCGGTGAAAGATTCCGCACGCAGGTATGATCTCTAACAAGTAGATCTAACATAATTAGAACATGCATTCATGCTAGATTGTTCTTTTGCGTTAGATCGTCGTTAGGGGTTCGAGTAGTTGCCATGCTAGTTTCATACACGCATATGTAGATCGTTTCGATGAAATTTTTGATATGTAACGCACACCGCTCTCGGTCCTCGGACCTATTCTTTGCTTCCGCTGCGGGCCTCTGCCATTGAATTATTTTCAACAAGAGTATCACATACGGCAGCTGAAATCCTCCCCCACAGTTTGGCACCATCTGTGGAATTCGAATCCTATCAACTTGCAACGTTCAAGTTTCCTAATTCCTCCTGTAGCAGGTACCGGTTGCCCGAGTAATCCATCTGCCTCCATCGCTGCACTTAAATGGTGATGACACCGATGGACCAGCCAGAGAAAAGCGACATGCATCCAAACGCTCAGCATCCGATGACTCGATCAATGAGTCGTCGATTTGCAATGAGCCAATATCCGAAACAACAACTCACTGCCAATTCGAGGAATCGCTCGTCGGTTGATCGCGCCGCCCAGGCTCAACTTCGACGGTCACCTCAACTCGCCGACCAAATTCCTCAGTGCTTGGAGAAAGTGCATGTCTCTCCTGGTGCCGATGCAGAAGCATCGTACCAGATCACAGCAGAAGACTTTCAACTTCTCATTCTCATGAAGTAGAATACGATTCTCATGGTAAAAAAAGACTCCCTTTGACAAATCACTGTCAGAGGAAGAGCTGATCCCCAGCGATCAGTTACCGGTATCAACAACGGAGCAAATGTCCACCGGTCGCTCCATATCTCCCTCGCTCTATCCAGACGATCCATCGTCGATTCCTCCAGACGATCCCTCAAGCTTCCTTCAAGGGGACCCTCGCCTCCTCCGGCTAAACAGAGCGTCTGGAAACATCTCAATGAGTCGATTCATCATCCAAAGCCACTCAACTCGGTATCATCCTCTGACTCTAGCAGTCGAAAGGATATTCATAGCAGAAGACATCAATCTGGAGCTCAGTCACACCTCAGCAATAACCGAGCCCTGGTGAAGCATCACCACGAAGGAAGAACGTCAGAGCCCCATCTTCCTCCTCGACCTTCGAGACGCCTCCCCAACCTGCGAAATGATTGAAGGAATGACAATGCCTCAGAAGGGCTGCTTCACCAGCTGATTCTCTGGGCCCAATTTCCTCGATGATGGAAGACCGTTGCTCTCCCCAAGTTCAATTGTCTGACGGGAGATCCAACGTTACACGTCCTCGCCTTTAAACAAGCATTGATACTATACGACCACAACAACCAGGTTCTATGTTGCACCTTTGCCGGCAGCTTGGATGACATATCATTGGATTGGTATCAGAATCTCTCCACAGGCTCTGTTAGCCTGTTCGGAGACCTGACAGATGTCTTCGTCCAACATTACCGGTTGAATCTCAAACCGGAGAAGAAGCTGGACTCCCTCTACCGGTTGTGAATGGGTTCAGATGAAACCCTCCGAGAATTCACACGGAGATTTCGGAATGAGCATGCAGCGCTCCTAGGATGCCATCTCAACGATGAGGTAATTATATTGGCATTCCAAAATGCTCTGCACTATGACCTTCATATCTACAATGATCTCATCTGCAACCCCCACGATTCCCTTGAAGCACTCTTCGATCGAATCCAGTGGGAAATCAAAGTCAGGATGATCAAGTCGCTCGCAAGGGGCGAGATTTCAGGAAGCGTCCTTCCGACAAGGAGCCGGCACGACCACCAGCTTGAGCGAACAACGCTCAGGCTAAAGAGAGGGAGTCCTCTAAGAAGCCACGAAGGACAGACGATAGACCACCAAGCCTAGGAGAACAAACTTCACTAGCTAGAACTACTTGTCCATAAATATTATCCTTGAATAGATCCAGTACGAGAGCTATCTTAGACGGCCGAACCCTTTTCAACCTGGCACCAAGCAAACGCAAGACAAGTCAGTCTATTGCAACTTCCATCGGTGCCACGGCTATTGTATCATTTGGTGCTTCAACCTGAAGTACCACCTGGAAGACCTTCAGGAGCAAGGCAATCTCCAGGATTTTAAGTCCAAGACAGGCAGGGCTGGAGGTTCACACCCTCCTCCTTCGCCTCCCCAAAGGGAGAAGGAGGCATGCTAGATCTGCTCGGTCACTCAACAAGCAACTCCTATCTTAGTTCGAGCAAATATCTATGGCATCCACGGCAACCTACATCATCAAACTCCGACTCAAAAGGAGATAGAGCGTCAAGTACGATGTGTCCATCACGTTCGCACTCTCACTCAAGGTGAAGACTCCTGGATAGAGAAGCCCATCAAAGCCTTCCCATGGCCGGCAATCATCTTTACCGATCAGGATCTTAACGGAGTATGCACTCCTCACCGAGATCCCTTGGTCCTTCGACTCATGGTCGATGGGAGCTCAATCAACTGGACACTCATTGATACCGATAGCTCCATCAACATCATGTTCTCTGATTGCTTCAAACGTCTCAGTCATAAATACGAGAGTCTTAACGTAATCCCCACCATTATTACCGGCTTCAACGGAGAGCAGAACATGACAATAGACGAAGCAAGATTTATACTCGATCTCAGTAGCGATATGCGAGTGTCCATCCGTTTTGCTGTAGTCGAGGGGACGTCAAACTACAATGCCATTCTAGGCAGGCCTTTCCTTTATTAGATCAATGATGTCTCCTCCTCTAATCACCAACTCCTCAAATTCCCAACTGAAGAGGGCATCAGATGCATCCGAGGGAGTTAGCAGACGGGAAGATCATGCGAAGCGGTGGCCGCGCGAAATCAATCAACGCCCAATGCTATGCCAACAAAGCGTTCTGCTAATGAAGCCAGTCCCTCGACCAGATAGCAATCAAGGGAGCCCCCAATGCCCGAGTCTGCACCTCTGGAATGGGTGGCTCCACCTTCAGTCGAAGAAATTGTTTGAGTTGAACTTGGCAACGACAGTCCCCCACAGTCCCCGTCGAGAGACTTTCATTGGCACTGGCCTTAATAGTGTAGAAGTACAAGACATGGTTTCATTCCTCAAATCCAATACCAATGTTTTTTGCTTGGAGCTTCGAAGACATGCCCGGGATCAATCCGGACGACGCATGTCATCGGCTTACAATCAAAAAAGGGGCATACACAGTCAAACAAAAGCCTCGAACCATCAGACCGGAGCGACTGATTGTGGTTTGAGAAGAAAATGACAAGTTACTTGCTACTAGCTTCATCCGTGAAGTTGAGTATCCAACTTGGATCTCAAACATAGTCGCTGTCCCGAAGAAGAATGGGAAGATCAGAGTCTGCATCGACTTCACCAACCTCAACAAAGCTTATCCCAAAGATCCGTTCCCCATGCTGAGGATAGATAGACTCGTAGACGCCACCGCTAGGCACGAGCTACTATCCTTTATGGATGGATACTCGGGCTACAATCAAATCCCCTTACATCGGGATGATCAAGAGAAAACATGCTTCGTGATGGACAAGGGTCTTTATTGTTACAATGTCATGCCCTTTGGCCTAAAAAATACAGGATCAACCTACCAAAGGCTAGTCACGAAGATGTTCAAAGAACAGATTGGTCGGAACATCAAAGTCTATGTTGACGACCTGCTTACCAAGAGCCAAACTCGAGCAGAACACCTCTTTGACCTCGCCAAAACATTCCAAATCCTGAGGAGATATCGCATGAAGCTGAATCCAATCAAATGCGCTTTTGGAGTGCAATCAGGGAAGTTCCTAGGTGACCTAGTAACCAGAAGAGGCATCAAAGCAAATCTCGACCAAATCCAAGCGATACTCCACATGCCATCACCCTCTAATCAAAAAGAAGTTTAGCGTCTCACGGGAAGGCTAGCAGCACTCAATTGATTCGTATCCAAATCCACCAACAAATGCAAGCCCTTCTTCGACAAACTCCGCAAGGCTGACACATCAGGATGGGACACGATTTGCGAACAAACTTTTCAGAGCATCAAGTTCTATCTCACCCAAGCCCCCATCCTGATAGCACCGTTGCTAGTAGAACCCCTGTGGCTCTATCTTGTCATCACCGGTCAAGCCATCAGTGCAGTTCTGGTCAGCAGAAGGGATGCCATCGAACGTCCTGTCATTATACCAGTCACACCCTCCTGCCGGCTAAAACTTTCTACTCAAAGATAGAAAAAATTGTCTTGGCTCTGCTGACAGCCTCCCGATGACTTCGCCCCTACTTCGAATCCCACCTGGTCACCATCTCTTCTGAGCATCCTCTCAAAGACATACTCGACAAGACTGGTCGAGCCGGTCGGATGACCAATTGGGTAATTGAAATGAGTTCGCTCGGTATCCAATTCGAGCCTTGTATTTCTATCAAAGGGCAAGCCATAGCCGACTTCCTGGCGGACTTTCCCATGGAAGATTCTATCACCCTTGAAGATGATCCCGAGATGCACCTCAACGACAAAGACGAGGAACGCCTCAGTCCAGGCCCTGAGGCCCCTTGTCCGACCCAAGAGGCTCCATCAACGATCGCATCGCGATGGAAGCTCTATACCGATAGATCTTCAAGTGCCATCGGTTCGGGAATTGGGATAGTTCTGATATCCCCCAAACTAGACCACTTGAAGAAAGCTATCCTCCTCGGTTTCAATGCCATCAACAACAAAGCCGAGTACGAAGCTCTCGTCTCAGGATTGGAGACTGCTCGAGCACTCGGGGTAGAGCACCTCGATGTCTATAGTGATTCCCAGTTGGTCATCAGATAGATCAATGGGGATTACGTAACATGTTGAGTGTCCAAAATAGTATTATTGCATTCCCTTTTTCATGCATATCTTATGACTTTCTTGCGTAAAACATTTATATTACACATAAAGTGCATAAGCTTCTTTCCATCGTTGCAGAGTACAATTTTGTACGGAAACATCGGTATATTACTTTGTATTCATATATTATATAAATGGAAATTACAAAGATCGATAATCAATTATTATTTTTCACTATAAGAAACTGATGGATATCATCATTCTATGTTTGTTTCGCAGTAAATGAGATTCATCATCATCGCGCATAGCTACTATGGAGCGTGACCATCCAGTGGGCATCATCACAATACTTTGGTAGCGGACTTAAGGCGCTCGCCAATGATCGACACACGGAGGAACTAGCACAAAGGAAGAAGCTTCAAATTATCAGAGCTCGTAAATGATCTTTTTGGCAAGACCGGCACACACAGCTCGGAAGGAACTCTAGCATTAAAACAGCAAGGCACAATGAGCTGGCCTCAAACCCTGTCATACACCCAAACCTGTCACCATTTCTCTCCTCTATTTCTTCTTTTCTCTTCTTTTTATTCTCATTTTCTTTTTCTTTCTTTTAATTTCTTTTCCTAATCTATGCCTTTAAAACCCAACCTACCCCACTCAAGCCTCACAAATCTGTGATGTACCCAACTATGCATGATTACACACCATATTCTCTCTCTAATCATAACCTTCCATTACATCCAAATCAAACCCATTAGCCCATGCAAAACCATGCATGTATCCACCTCATCCAAGTTCCCCTTTCTTCCTCTCATCTAACCCCAGCCATTCGATCTTACCCTTGTTTCTCTCACCCTTTTCTCTCTCCCGATCTATCTCTAGTCCGACCCTCTCTCTCTCTCATTCTCTTTTAAATTCTTCCCCTTTATTTTCCCTTTACTCCATACCAATGAGAGACCACATGCAAAATCCGGTGCCTTGGGGAGCAAGTTACAAAACTCTATATAAAGAGAGGGACTGGAGCAAGGGGGGAGGACCGACCTATCCCTCCCGCCAGGGAGGGGCATGCAGTTTTTCCAAGAGATTTTTTACCAGAATTCTGTAGAGAGAGTGCGGAGTGTGTGTGCATAGTGCTGTAATTTTTGAATGAATGTTTTGCAGTAGTTAGGTGTAATCGTATTTTTTGTTAATTCAATAGAAGTTGTTTTGTCATCTTTTTATTATGCACTTTATTTTTTCGCAATGTTTTACTTTAATGATTTTTTCCGTTCTTGCATCATGCCTGACAAAATTCCCTCCCGCTAGGTAGAGGGATCCGATGCCATGATAAATAGTTAATTTCTCTTATAAATTGCTCTCTATTGCGCTAAATGTTAACGCCTCTCAATTAATTGATTTTAATTATGGAGAGCTAGCTCTTCCGTGTTTCCATTCAATTGGGATTCGGTTGATACTTCACACTCCAATAGTTAATCATTGGTTAAGTAGGCAAACGATTAAATTTATTCTTATCTAATTTTTGTTATATAAATTCTCACAATTAAATTAGTTTTACTTCTTCACTATAAGAAGAATTCTATTCATAATATTAGAAAAATATTATATAATAAAATTATATAAATTGGGCTTTCACTCTAAATCTTCTACTTGAGTCGGTAAAACTTTCGTTCTCAAGTGTGGATAAACGAGAGTAACATTGCAAGAGAAGTGACTCTATACTATGGTTTATAAATTCCTCTCCTAGGCGGGATATTTCTTCTATTTTATTTTAATTTCAATTAATTATTTTCTATTTTTAATTTCTAAAATAAATTATTTTCAAAAATAATAAAAAATTCAAACTCCCTTCAATTCAATCTAGCTTCATTTGTGATATCTTCTTTAGGCATCAAATTACGTATGGTTCGATCCTTACTTGCACTATACTATTTAAGTTCTTTGAATTATAATTGTAGGTATTGGTTTTTGATAAATAGCTTTCATACAACGACTTAGCAAAAAGCTCTCTATCATAACACGAGGCAAAATGATGTTGCACTATCTCGACCTCATACAACATCTCAAGAGGCAGTTCACAGACATCAAGTTCATCCAAATACCAAGGACAGACAATGGCGAAGCCGATGCCCTCGCCAACGCTGCTTTAGTGTTGGGAGATCCAGTCAATCAACGCCATATCAACATCGATACCAGGAGTTACCCAAGGTGAACCTTGAGCAACATGGAGTTATCACTACGGCAAATAGAAGAAGGGGTTGGAGGAAGCCGGTCTTCACTTACACCCTAAGCAAAGATCAGTCAGATTGGAAATGGCCAATCCTCAACTTCTTCAAGCACAACAAAATACCGAAGGACCCGATTCAAGCCAGACGATTACAAATGAAACTCCCTCTCTATCGCCTTGAAGGAGACGATCTCTACTTTCAGTCCTACACCGGAATCCTTCTCAAATGCATCAGCCTTGGACATGTGGAAATGATATTATCCGATATCGATGCCGGAGCTTGTGGTAACCACCTGGCGGTAGATCCCTCGAAGGGAAGGTCAAACTCCAAGGTTACTATTGGCCTACTATGGCCAAGGATGCTCGGCAGTTTGCCCAGAAGTGCGAACCCTACTAACGGCATGCTCGAGCAATCCATCTCCTTGCATCTGAGCTCCACCCTCTAACGAGTCCCTGGCCGTTCCATCAATGAGGGTTGGATTTCCTTGGTCCATTCCCACCTTCTCCCATCAAGAAGAAGTACCTACTATTGGCAACTGACTACTTCACCAAATGGATCGAAGTTGTGCCTCTCTTCCGTGAGACAAACGACGAAGTCATCAAATTTGTCAGGAAGAACATCTTCTCAAGGTTTGGCACGCCCCAAGTGCTCATCGCCGACAATGGAGCATAATTCGACTCGGACAAATTCTGGGACTTTTGCCAAGGGTATGGGATCAAACTCTTCTATTCAACCCCAAGATACCCTCAGTGCAGCGGTCAATGGAAGCCTCCAACCGAGCCATCCCTGGCATACTTAAGAAGAAGTTAGAAAACAAAAAAGGGCTCTGGGAGAAAGTCCTTTCTGAGGTGCTGTGGGGGTATCGAACCACACCTCGACGATCGACCGGATTTTCACCCTTCTGCCTAACTTACGGGTCAGAAGTAGTTCTACCAACTGAAGCTATATGCCCAATTGTCAAGTCCCTCGCAATAGAACAAGAGATCAAGGAGGAAATTCACATCGGCGACCTCGACTGTGTAGATGAACTTCGTGATCAAGCGACCGTACGCATCGCCAACTATCAACAAAAGATCAAGTCAGCTTTTGACCACTAGGTTAGCAGAAGACAGTTCAGTATCGGAGAACTTGTTCTAAGAGTGGTCTTCCCAAACACAAAAGAGCATGGCAGCAGCAAGTTCGGTCCAAACAGGGAAGGACTATATATTGTCGAGTCGGTCGGAGGGAAAGGTTCATACCGACTAGTGATGCCAGAAGGACAATGGCTACCAAGAGCATAGAATACATCATATCTCAAGAAGTTTTATCAATAAATATAATCTCCATCAAGCTATCAATGAAAAGGCTAGCACTTTCGATTCAATGAGAGTCTATTAAACTCAACTTCAAATCCTATTCAACGCCACAGTTAGTTTGTTTGCATTGCGACACAGTCAACTAACCTGCAACGATACAAAGCTACGTACCTGAAACGTAGGTCCAACTGAAACGGTGCTTCGCCTATGTCCGACCGATACAAAGGCACCACGCTAAGTACTTTGAATCATTAGCGTTGCTCATGCTCTCGTTGTTACGTAAGGACACATGCACTAGTGCCTCGCCACAGTTAATTCGATTCGTGTTGCGACACGGCCGACTAACCTGCAACGGTACAAAGTTACGTGCCTGAAACGTAGGTCTAACTGAAACAACGCTTCGTCTAAGTCCGACCAATACAAAGGCACCACACTAAGTACTCTGAATTATTGGCATCGCACATGCTCCCGTTGTTAATTAAGAACACATACACTAGTGCCTCGCCACAGTTAGCTTGGTTCGCGTTGTGACATGATTGACTAACTTGTAACGGTACAAAGCTATGTGCCTGAAACGTAGGCCCGACTGAAATGGTACTTCACCTAAGTCCGACCGATACAAAGTCACCACGTAAGTATTCTGAATCATTGGTGTCACACATGCTCCTGTTGTCATGTAAGTACACATGCACTAGTGCCTCGCCACAGTTAGTTCAGTTCGCGTTGTGACACAGCCGACTAACCTGTAATGGTATAAAGCTATGTGCCTGAAATGTAGGTCCAATTGAAACGGTACTTTGCCTAAGTCCGACCAATACAAAGGCACCACACTAACTACTCCGAATCATTGGCATCGCACATGCTCCCGTTGTCATATAGGGACACATGCACTAGTGCCTCGCCATAGTTAGTTCAGTTCGCGTTGCCACATGACTGACTAACCTACAACGGTATAAAGCTACATGCCCGAGACAAAGGTTCGATTGAGACGGTGCTTCACCTAAGTTCGACCAATACAAAAGTATCATGCTGAAAACTCTAAACTCTCATCACCATCAACCAGTAAGTCCAAAGCTTAACCTTGGCACTCAACAACAAAGTCCCGAGGCTACCACCTTGGAATTCGAAGATATTTAGAAACATCAAGACAAATATTTCAAACATGAGACATCTAGCCGGAACTCCCTCTTCATCATCTAAACAGAAATCAGATACAGAATGCAACAGAAAGAAAGATACATCACACGGGCAAGAGGGCTATATTAAGTAAATAGGTAAAAAAGAAGATGAAGTGACAAACTACAAATCAACGAGACCCTCCTGGGCGATGATTGCCGGCAACCTTTGATCCTACCTTAGAAAATCCCAGAGCCGGAGCCTTCGGACCAGACATCGCCATCGCCTCCATGAGGACCTCGTTCAAGCTCGTGATTTCTAACTTAAGCTCATCAATAAACCCCTACTTCTCCTGATCTCTCTGTTGAAAGCCACTAACATTAACCTACATCTCTGCCCAGGCAGTATCCAACTCTGAATAACGAGCATCAAGCCCTAGTAAAACCTTGTCACGCACCTCGGCTGTCTTGTTATGCAACCCGGTCATTTCGAGAAGATCACCCTGCGCTGCTTGCAATGCCATCCTTGCTTCCTCCAAATCAATCCTGAGGGTAGCAATTACTCCCTCAGACCTTTCCGACACGTTATTTCCATGGCGGCGATAAGTCTGAGCAACAAGCCGCAACATCGCATCCTTCTACAAACAAGCAAAGCACTTCAGTTTCTGTCATGTTCAAAATAACCCAAACAAGATTTGAGCAAGATATCTTACCATACGTCGAGCATGATCAAGGGTAACATCGGGAGGACCGTCGAACTCGCAAGATGCATGACGAGCCATCTCGACAAACTCATCCGCACCTAGACCCTCGAACCTATCCTCCCTAGTGGCAACCGCTTCAGGTTCCTTCCGTGCCTTCCCCTTTTTGGGACGTTTTCTCGCCTCTGCTACGGGAAGAGGGTACTACCTCATCTAACCCAGTCGTCGCAGCATCAACAGGAACAACATCGGTAAATGGCATGCCACCCCAATCAGCATAACCTGCCTCGGGTTGCGAAGGATCGAATCCAGTCCATCCTGTAGCATTCTGAAATGAGTCCCAGCCAGCCCACCCCGCTGTAGGTTGAGCAAAATCCCCGCCATCCCCCTCCATAGCAAACTCCACAGTCGGCTCCAACTGGAAGCTCACCGCCCCCACAGCGGTCGACTCCTCCCTCTTTCGCCTATCCGCTGCCTCACGAAGGAGCTTCTTAGCGGCAGCCACCGTGCCTATGAAGGGATCAATAGGTATATCAATGCCCTCGATCGAAGCTTCCACAGTAGGTGTAGAAGCCACTACTCGCGACATCTTGCCCTTACCCTTGGACTTCGACATCAACGAGCTGAAGTTGTAGCCCAGCTCGAACGTCTCCCCCAGCCCCTCCTCTTCTCCTTCTTCCTCCACGTCCTCTTCAAGCTGGTGGGTGATGGGCACCATGCTAGGCGTCATATTTCCCTTGCCCCGAGATTGACATACCACCCTTACCGAGGGCACTACAAACTCGATGCTGTCTTGCTCGTTCCTACTGACATCAGTATCTTTAGACCCCTCTTCGGCCTTGTCCTTCTCCTCTTCCTCACCATCACCAAAACCATCCTCCGCCACAGAAGAGCACTTCAAAGAAGAGGCAGCCTTAGCCGCCTTCTTGACTCTCCCTTGCAGCTTGGCATCATGACGGTCTTTCTAGGCCATTCCGTCATCTAAGGCACCTCTACGTTCGCCCATTTCTTCTACCATTTCTCGTCCTCGTAGTCCTAGTAAAGGATGTCATTGTCCAGGTAGTGACCTGGGAGGCAGTGCAATAAGTTCTTCATCCCGTGGCACACCGGACAGAAGAGGAATTGCCTCCAAGGCCTACTACACATGTCAATTCTAAGAAAATGTGGTCGATGGCCGCCGCACACCAAGGAGACCTAGCCAAATCCCTTCTGGCTTGGTAACACTTCACCTCATCTTGCACTTCAAACCGCATCACCTCCGGCACGGAGAGTGGCGACCACTCGTCCGTGATTGAGAATGGACCTTCAACATAGGTCATGTCGGATTCAGGTAAACCCTCGATCGGTCTTAGAGCAGACACGCCCTGAAAATAGAAGAAATGCTCCCCCGTCACGGTACTCAACTGCCACATATAGTAGTAGAAGAAATACCGCAGCTCAATCCTCGCCAGCTCACCCACCTCCAACCCGGTGTAACACCTCCGGAGCTCAGGTTGGCAGTCAGATTCCACTCGGTAGAAGGCGTATATCACCGCCAGGCATTTCCCCCAATCTGTCCAGGACAGAGACCCGATGTATTCAGGAGCCGAGCAGCAAACGGTGGTAACGGTAACCTTAGCCCGCAATTCAGCTGACCGATAGAGATAGTAGTCCCCGTGACCTTCTCCAAGCTCACCGTACTGAGAAAGATCGATCGAGGATTGATCCCGAAGACCTTCTCGATCACTTCGAATAATGGCATACGAGGATGAGCAATAAAAAGATTCGCCAACTTCTTCCATGCCACATGCTACGACTTCAGCGAAACGAGGCCGTCCTAGAATTTATAAAGAGTTTTGTCTTCAATCGGCATCAAAGGCCCCAATTCGCAAAGCATACTAGGGAACTGTGGAGGCTTGCAGGGAACAGAAGGCACCTCACTCGATCTCTTCTTCAACCTTTTAGGAACCGCCTTAGACGTATCATGCTCCGACTGGGAGGATTTGCCCTTCTCCAGTGACGCTTTCGATAGAGGACAAGGAGGCTTACCCTTCTCCCGAGATCTCCCTCAGGCAAAGGGTTCGAACCCTCAGCCACCGATCTCCCCTTGAAGAGGGCTTTCAAACCCCTCATTGGATGAAGAGAAGTTTCCTTCTTCCCCATCGAGCCAGTAGCACCTCCAGAAGACATGAATCAAAAAAAAAAAACCCAGTGCAATTGATAATCTCCAGAGAAAATTCTTAGCACTAGCAGACACACAAAAACCCCTTGAGTCTTATTTATAGGCTCCCTCAACACGCTTTTCGAGGATAAGAGGTTGAGTAAAAAAAGAAGTGTGTAGTTCGGCTTGAGGGGACCACATGTCCTAATTATTCCTTCCTCTATTTCTATTCCCTTTTCCTGATAGACAAGTAAAGCTAAAGGAGACAATGGAGGAAATGCCAAAAAATCCAAACCATTTACAAGTACTGTCACCCTTTATTAGGTCTGTCCCTCCCTATTCTACATTAGAGAGAGAGAGAGGTAGGTTGTGTGGTCCTATTCTTTGCTCCTCTGGTTTCCTTTTGATTTTCTTGAGACCTCCAACACTCCATAACCCATCTCTACACTCTTTTTTCTCTTCACGCCCCCCCCTCTTGCAAGAAACCTGGCGAATGTTTCTTCCACCCTGGTTAATAAGAAGAGGGTGATGAGATGCTATCGAGTGATTGAGGACTTAGTATCGATGAAGAATAGCATGCCGATCTCAATGAGAGAGGGGAAGCTTTGTTTGCACTGCTCACCTATCTCAAATAAGAAGTAGGCTTCACAGTCTCGGCACCTAACGAAGCCCGAGACTCGACACCGTCTCGACCCGAGGCAACATTCACCTCGGCATTCGAAGACAAAGTTTGAGGCAAGCTTCACCGCCTCGGTACCTGACGAAGCCCGAGACATCGGCACCATCTTGGCCCGAGGCGACCTTCGCCTTGGCATTCGAAGACAAAGTCCAAGGCAGGCTTCACCGCCTCGGCACCTGATGAAACCCGAGACATCGGCACCATCTCGGCCCGAGGCAAACTTCGCCTTGACATTCGAAGACATAGTCCGAGGCAGGCTTCACCGCCTCAGCACCTGACGAAGCCCGAGACTTCGGCACTGTCTTGGCCCAAGGCGACCTTCACCTCGGCATTCGAAGACAAAGTCCGAGGCAGGCTTCACCGCCTCGGCACCTGACGAAGCCCGAGACATCGACACCGTCTCGGCCCGAGGCGACCTTCGCCTCGGCATTCAAAGACAAAGTCCGACACAGGCTTCACCGCCTCGCAACTTGACGAAGCCTGAGACGTTGGCACCGTCTCGGCCCGAGGCGAACTTCGCCTCGACATTCGAAGACAAAGTCCAAGGCAGGCTTCACCACCTCGGCGCCTGACGAAGCCTGAGATGTTGGCACCGTTTGGGCCCGAGGTGACCTTCGCCTGGCATTCGAAGACAAAGTCCGAGGTAGGCTTCACAGCCTCGGCACCTGACGAAGCCTGAGACATCGGCACCGTCTCGGCCCGAGGCAACCTTCACCTCGGCATTCGAAGACAAAGTTCAGGGCAGGCTTCACCGCCTCGCCACCGGACGAATCCTGAGACGTCGACACCATCTCGGCCTGAGGCGACCTTCGCCTCGATATTTGAAGACAAAGCCCGAGGCAGGCTTCACCGCCTCAGCACCTGACGAAGCCCAAGAAGTCGGCACCATCTCGGCCCAAGGCGACCTTCACCTTGGCATTCGAAGACGAAGTCCGAGGTAGGTTTCGCTGCCTCGGCACCTAACGAAGCCCGAGACATCGGCACCGTCTCGGCCCGAGGCGACCTTCGCCTCGGTATTCGAAGGCAAAGTCTAAGGAAGGCTTTGCCACCTCGGTACCTTCGAAAGCCCGAGGCATCGACATCGTCTCCGCCTGAGAAGATAGGCTCGGCATTCAAACACAAAGTTTGAGATGCTCCGCACCGCCTCGGCGCTCAACGAGTCTGAAGAGACAACTCCCACTCTTACAGGCAAAAGCCGATGGGCTCCGACACACAATAAGTCGAAAGACAAAGTCCGAGGCAGGCTTCACTACCTTGGCACCTAACAAAGCCTGAGATGTCAGCACCGTCTTGGCTCGAGGCGACCTTCGCCTCGGCATTCGAAGACAAAGTCCGAGGCAGGTTTCACCGCTTTGGCACCTGACGAAGCCCGAGACGTCGGCACCATCTCGGTCCGAGGCGACCTTCACCTCAGCATTCGAAGACAAAGTCCGAGGCAAGCTTCACCACCTCGACACCTGACGAAGCCCGAGACGTTGGCAGCATCTCAGCCCGAGGCGACCGTCGCCTTGACATTCGAAGACAAAGTCTGAGGCAGGCTTCACCGCCTCGGCACCTGACGAAGCCCGAGATGTCGGCACCGTCTTGGCCCAAGGTGACCTTCGCCTTGGCATTCGAAGACGAAGTCCGAGGTAGGTTTCGCTGCCTCGGCACTTGACGAAGCCCGAGACGTCGACACCGTCTCGGTCCGAGGTGACCTTCGCCTCGGCATTCGAATACAAAGTCTAAGGCAGGCTTTGCCACCTCGGTACCTTTGAAAGCTCGCGGCATCGACATCGTCTCGGCTCAAGAAGATAGCATCGGCATTCAAACACAAAGTCCGAGATGCTCTGCATCGCCTCGGCACTCAACGAGTCCGAAGAGATAACTCCCACACTTGCGGACAAAAGACGACAGGCTTTGACACGCAGTAAGTCGAAATAAACCTAGCCGACATGCACCGATGACAAGAACATAGCATCTAGTTCCAACATCTGGAGAGTGTGACATCAACGGCTCAACTTGCACTCAATGTTGGCTAAGAAGGTTGGTTATTGGATTGGTTGTACAATGCAAAACTAGACAAGACATCACATGGGTTGCCAGTCAAGTTAGCCAACAGTGGGCTCAAATAGCAAACACAAGACTATGATTGCTATCTCAAAAAAAAAAAAAAAACTTCGTGTGCTCTGCTTCACTCCATGGACACCGAGGAGACTTCGATAGCACTGTGCTCTTTCGAGCCACGGGCTTTACAATGCTTGTGACATGAGTGGAGCCTCATTGTGGCTCTTTCGAGCCACTGTTGCCGCCACCCACCCACCTCCCCCCCTCCCCCGTTCCCCTATTCATCAGACATGCGGCTCGACCCTAATTCCTTTTTTTGCACAAAACCCCCCGGCACCAGCGATATTTGCCCACAACCCCCGGCTGCCAATTTTGACTTAAAACACATCTCAGGGTTTTTTGCATAACCCTTGTCTCCTAGAATATTTGCTCAAACCCCCTGCCCTAGTCTTTTTGACTGAACCCCCTTCCCCTATAATTTTTTACACAAAAACCCCCTGCCCCCTACTTTTTACACAATACCCCCTGCCCTTGCCTTTTTGCACAGAACGCCATACCCCTAATATTTTTGGATCGAAAACCCCAGATTTTTTGGCCTGAACCATCATATGTGTGGCTATTTTTGTGACCCCAGTCAACCAGGTTACCACCTACCCAACTGGGAGGGGGTATCACACACACAGTCAGCCCCACGCAACGGGTCGATAAACAAAGAGTAGTCAGCCCCGGACAGGGGGTCGGCAGACAAACGACAGTCAGCCCTGTGCAACGGGTCGGCAGACGCACACACGGCCGGCCCCTGGCAGGAGGTCGGCGAGCGCAACAGTCAGCCTCGTGCAACGGGTCAACAGACAGATAACAGTCGGCCCCGGACAGGGGGTCAGTAGACAGACGATAATTGGCCTCGCGCAACTGGTCAACAGACGCACACCCGATCGACCCCAAGCACCGGAAGTCGGCGGGCCCAATGGTCGGCCTTACGTAGTGGGTCGGCAGACAAACGACAACCAACCCGGGATAGAGGGTCTGCAGATGAGCCACCGGCTTTCCACCAGAAAATCCCAACCAGTTATGTTAACACTTATCTAGCTGGGAGAGGGTAACTGTGGGTGCAAAATCTAGCTAACGCCCAACGGTGGGACCCACAGCCCTACCTGAGGCCCACGAGTTCAACGGTGGGACCCGCAGCCTTGCCTGGGGCCTACGAGTCCAATGGTGGGACCCGTATCCCTGCTTGGGGCCCACAAGTACGACGGTGAGACCCGCAGTCCTGCCTGGGGGCCACTTGCACTATCTGGGGTTTAGTAAATCACCCCAAAAATTTACTAAACCCCGGATACTCTAAGGAATATTCCTAGAATATTTTCTAGATGAACCAAACCACTATAAATAGCTAACTCTGTGAAATAATCCAAATCCAAAATTTCAGACAAGAAACCCACTTTCTGTTTTCCTGAGCTCTTCGAGTTTTCTGGTTTTCAGACTCCTTCTCCACCCTCTGATTACTTGTGGGAAGCACTCCTCGGCCTGTCGAGAGTAGCTCTATTGTTTACTCAGAGATAGTGGATTCAAAGGTTGCGTCTTACCGCACGGAGACATAGGCTTCGGCCGAACTTCGTTATTACATCATGTGTCATCTCTTTTCCTACCTTTCTACTCTATAGTGCTTGTGTGATAACCCATCAAGTCACAACTCAGCGCTTCGAAGCGCGCCACATCCCAAAGGGTCAAACCTTCAATCGAATATTGGAGGAGGATCACGTACGACAGCCGAAATCCTCCCCCACAGGCGCTGCTGGTGTTCAAGGCCAGTGTTGGCGATCCTCTCGGTATCCCACAATTGGACCATCGACACCTTGTTCTGCAGCTGGATCGGGGTGCAATGCAGCCGTGGAAGACAGCGAGTCACCTCCCTCTAGCTTAATAGATCCTCACTCCAAGGCACTGTCTCCCCCCATCACTTCGCCAACCTTTCCTTTCTTCATAAACTAGACCTTGGGACCATCTCGGACGCCATCGGGTGCCTACCACGCCTTAAGACCCTCATCCTCAAGCGGAACCATCTCTCTAGAGCTATACCACTTACCATTCTCAACATGTCCTCACTCGCCATCCCCGCCCTTGCCAGCAATAGGCTTTCAGGCCCTCTCCCCCAACAGAACTATAGCCTTGTGCTTCCTCTGCAACGCTTCCATGCTAAGCGTTCTAGACCTCGGAGATAACTTGCTCACGGGATCGGTGCCCGCTCAACTTGGGAGGAACACACCGTTCCTCCGTTTCTTCAATCTGGTAAATAACCGGCTACGTGGTACGCTTGACTTCATCACCTCTCTTTCCAACTCCAGGGCTTTGGAGACGCTAGCTAGTGTTTTCATATAATGAGTTGGATAGGATTCTTCCAGATTAGGTCGGTAATCTCTCTACGCATTTACTAATTATCTACGCTAATGACAATCGCATCAAGGGATGGATTCCTGCTGAAATTGGTAACTTGAGTAGCCTGATCATAAATTTGAACCTCTTACTCAACTCTCTAGGGGGACTCACTACCTCCAAAGGTGGGGAACTTGAAGACCATGAACATACTTGATCTTTGATCGAATCATCTATTTGGAATCATCCCAAGTGCTTTAGGGGTCATCAACATGATGAACCTATATCCCACAACTCCTTCCATGACCTTATTCCACAATCGTTCGGTGGACTGATCAACATAAATGATATGGACCTCTCATACAATGCCTTATAAGGTGCCATACTCGGATCATTAGCCGACCCCCACTATCTTACTACCCTAAACCTCTCTTACAACAGCCTTGAAGGGAAAGTCCCTGAAGGTGGTGTATTCTCAAACCTCACCATCCAATCTTTAATAGAGAATGCAGCATTATGCGGGGTGTACATGTCCCAACTAGGGTTTACTACTTGCTTTACAAACAATACAATTTCTAATTCGGGGACATCACTACATCTAATTAAGTTAATTCTACTCGTTGTTGCTTCCACGCTAGTCCTTCTCGCTTGTATCTATTTAATTGTACGGAGGAGGAGGAGGAAGGCGAAGACCGCGAATCCAACTGATGCATCACTTTCCAATGACCATATATTGATTTCTTACCACGAGTTTCCTCATGCACCTGATAACATCAACAAGGCAAACCTATTGGGATAGGGGGGATTTGGCTCAGTATACAGAGGATGTCTAGATGATGGGTTGTCGGTAGCGGTAGAGGTCTTGAATCTAGAAGTTGAAGGGGCTTCACGGAGTTTCGATGCGGAATGCCATGCCTTGCGCATGCTGCGGCACAAGAATCTTTTCAAGATCATCAATACATGCTCTAGTTTGGACTTCAAGGCATTGGTCTTCCAATTCATGCCCGGCGGTAGTCTCGAGAGGTGGTTGTATTCCCACAACTACTGCTTGAACCTGCACCAGAGGCTCACCATAATGATGGATGTGGCTCTAGCATTGGAGTACCTCTATGAGCACCATGTGGTGCACTATGATCTAAAGCCAAGCAATGTGATGTTTGATCAAAACATGACTGCTCATGTTGTCGACTTTGGCATTGTCAAGCTGCTACTCATTGGTGATAGTAAGCCGATGGCATCAAACAGCGTGTCAGGGGCCATCGGCTGCATTGCCTCAGGTAACCAAATCATCCACCATCAAACTATTTATCATATATGAATTCATCTGTGATTCAAGTGATTGAATCAGTAACTAAGATGTGTGCAACAGAGTATGGATCGACTGGTAAAATCTCGAGAAGAAGCGACGTCTATAGCTATGGGATTATGTTGTTGGAAGCTTTTACATGGAAGAAGCCCACTGATGGTGTGTATATGATGGGGAGTACTCAACACTGAGACAATGGATATGCAAGGCTCCTCTCGCTGCGATGGTAGAGATTGTGGACATCAACGTCCTAAGAGATGAGTAAGGTGAGGGGAGACACAAGTACCTCCAGTGTTTATCGGCTATCATTGAACTTGGTTTAGTGTATTCAACGGAATCCGCAACAGAAAGGATTCTGATGGAAGCTATTGTCATGAGATTGGAAACGATCATAAATGATTACTTGTAGAAACTACCTACTACTTGAAGTATGAAATCCACAAATAATACTCCTAGGAAATATTTAGGCAATGGACCTTGTGTAATACTCGCTTTTCATTTATAAATTGCACTTGGATGGTTTTCAACTCTAATAGTAAATAATGTTGAATCATAACTAGAGATGGATCTATAGTGGATTTTTTTTTTAATATGCTACACTCATCCAAAGTTGATGGAGTATGATCGATTTGTCGTTCTCGATGTGTGCAAACTTTCATCCTCACTTGTGTGGAAAAATCATACGAAAAATGAAGAATCTCCTCAAGAGCACATCACAGAGCATAATTTTTCTATAAGAAATTGGCTGCTCCTTGGTCTCTAATACAAATCGAGGTGGTAAGCTGGAGTCCCACCCTTCTCGCTGATTGCCACCGAGATTGTTACTCTCTACCAATTGTTGCTCTTTTGTTACGATTGTTACACTTTATATGTAGGGATAAAATTATCATTTCAAAAATTTTGTTATTACATGTGCATAGCAGAAGGAGCTCACATTAGCTAGCCAAGTCCAACCACAGGGGCTTAAAGTTAAGTTCAAACTTTATATACCCTTAATGCTAAAAGAAAATCTTTTTAAGGAGCTAGCGTTAACAACCCCTTTAAAAAAAAAGGGCGTGAGGTAGGGGTGCAACTTGGTCCGGGTCAAACCGAGAACCGACCCGACCTGACCCGACCACATTGGGTTGGTTTGGGTCGGTTTTCTAGTTTATAATGGGTCGGATCCGGTTTCGTTATTAGCAGACCCGATCTAAATCGGTTCGGTTATGGATCGAGGTTTGTATGACCCGACCCGACCCGACCCGACCCGACTTTGTATTACTTAATACTTTGGTAAGATATGCATTCAGCTTACCAATGGTGTTGATTCAAATACATGTTATACTGATCACTTAAACACTTCGTTTCTAATCCATCTTTAGGATAAACAAATGAATGGTCTTGTTGAAAAGCTTTGCAATAGATTTGCTGGAGTCACTACTATGCTTTCTTGTTTGTTTTTTGATGCAAGTGTCTGATTGTCCCATTTTTCACGATGCCTTTGTCTGAACCGTTTTCACTTTTTAAAGGCTAGGTATATTATTTTTGTTTTTCTTCGTTTGATTTCGGATTGCCCAAAAAAAAGTCTTAAACCCGAACCGACCCGAACTTTTTATGGGTTGGGTTGGGTTGGTTCAATAGCTCAATGGTTTGGTTCCGGGTTGAGAAAGTTGGAACCGACCCTAGGTTGGATTGGTTTTGGTTTGAGGCCAAACCGAACTGACTTGCACCCCTAGCGTGAGGGG
Source organism: Chamaelirium japonicum (assembly GCA_947650365.1). Lineage (NCBI taxonomy): Eukaryota > Viridiplantae > Streptophyta > Magnoliopsida > Liliales > Melanthiaceae > Chamaelirium > Chamaelirium japonicum. The sequence continues at coordinate 28,155,670 of OX393555.1, forward strand.
AGGGGGGGGGGGGGGGGGGGGGGGGGGGGGCTTAATGCTCTATGAAAAAGGTACATGGATATATCACCTAATCCAGTTGGCTGTATTTGATTGGCCTTAATAACACAACTATGTATTTGGATTCTTTTACGGACCATACTCAATTAATGGCTGAAAATGATATTCAACCATCCAGTTGTCCATCCAGATCATCCCATCCTTAGGTGGCTCTGATCACAGTCATCCCCGACAAGTAAATTGCACTCCGCACCCCACTGGTAGGCAAAGGGACGGTAGTCATCAGGTACCACCTCCGGATGGAAACCATGAGTACTCCGATCGATGGGTCGTCTTCTCGGTCGTCTCAGTTAAGGCCCGTCTCATCTTTTCTTCTACATCATTAATATTGGATCAAGACAGGTTAAGGCCCGTCTCATCTTTTCTTCTACATCATTAATATTGGATCAAGACAGGTTAAGGGCGGAAACTGAATAACAACTGTTCGTTACACCAAGCCCGACTGGTGAATCACACTCATTCAAAATATCGGGCAAAAGGACAGCTCGGTTGACGGAAGTCTTGATAAACTTGTGGTCCTGATCGGGCCATGCTGATGTGGTCATTGATCACAGCCATCGGTTCACCCAGCCTCGAATGGGTTCTATTCAGGTGCCACGTCAGGATGGCTCCATCGGAATGGAACCCGGCTGAGTGAATAGTGAATACCCTTGCTCTTTGCTACTAAAGTCCATGTTGGAGCCCAATCCCACTGCACAGACCCTCTCTCTCTCTCTCTCTCTCTCTCTCTCTCTCTATAACACACACATGGAGGAGATCCCTCCTTCCCTCTTCAGTAGCACACTGATCACGGTGCTGTTGTTTGCCTCCTACTACCCCCGGCCTGCCCTATCGTCTGCACACAACAACTTCACCGACCTCTCGGCGCTGCTGGCGTTTAAGGCCAGCGTCGACGATCCTCTCGGAGTCTTGACCCACAACTGGACCACCGACACCTCGTTCTGCAGCTGGATCGGGGTCCACTGTAGCCGCAGAAGGCAGCGAGTCAGTGCCCTCTTGCTTTATGGTTTCTCACTCCAAGGCACCGTCTCCCCACACCTCGCCAACCTCTCCTTCCTTCGATTACTAGACCTTGGGAACAACACCCTTGGTGGCCCTATCCCGGATGCCATTGGGCGCTTGCCACGCCTCAAGAAGTTCAGCCTCGAGCAGAACCAGCTCTCCGGAGCCATACCACCTACCATCCTCAACATCTCCTCACTCACCGTCCTCTCCCTCAGCTTCAATAGCCTTTCAGGCCCACTCCCCAACAGAACCATAGTCTTGTGCTTCCCCAACTCCAATGGATCTCCTTTGACCAGAATCAGCTTGATGGCAGGGTCCCGCCAAGCTTTGCTCTATGTCGTGAACTAAGACAGCTCTACATGTCTCACAACAATTTCAGGGGAACCATACCGGAGAAGCTTGCGAGCTTGCCAAAGCTCACTGTCTTAGCTCTCGGTTTCAACAATCTCACAGGGGTGATCCCGACCGCCCTAAGCAACCTCACAAAGCTCAACACTCTCTTCCTATCCGGTAACAGCTTGCAGGGTGGAATCCCCATGGAATTGGGCAGTCTATTGAATCTGCAGGTGCTGGACCTTGCGGTCAATCGCCTAACCGGTCCCATACCGGCTTCCCTCTGCAATGTTTCCATGCTAAGCATTGTAGAACTCCAACGGAACATGCTCACCGGATCGGTGCCCGCTCAACTCGGGAGGAACACTCCGCTCCTCCGGGTGTTCTTTCTGGGTGTTAATCAGCTACGTGGTCCACTTGACTTCATCACCTCTCTTTCCAACTCCAAGGCTTTACAGAAGCTAGACTTTTCGAATAATGAGCTGGATGGGATTCTTCCATATTCGATATGGAATCTCTCTACACACATTCAGATAATCGGCGCAAACAACAATCGCATCAGGGGACAAATTCCTGCTGAAATCGGTAACTTGAGTAGCCTAATCTATATGTTTTTTAGTAACAATGAGCTGACAGAAGCTGTACCATCGGCGATCGCGAGGCTGCGGACGCTTCAAGAGCTATACCTTGGAGACAATAGATTGGATGGTCCTATCCCGCATGAGCTTGGTCAACTGATAAACTTGAGTGAACTATCTCTTGAATCGAATTCTTTCGTCGGATCCATACCAGATTCAATAGGAAACCTCAGCAAGCTACAAGTCCTCTCACTAGACGACAATAGATTATCGACGGCCATTCCACCGAGCATGTGGAGTCTCACACAACTCATAGATTTGAACCTCTCATTCAACTCTCTAGATGGCTCGCTACCTCCAGAGGTGGGGAACTTGAAGAACATGGACAAACTTGATCTTTCCTCGAATCATCTATTTGGAATCATCCCAAGTACTTTAGGGGTCATCAACATGATGAACTCTCTAAACCTATCCCACAACTCCTTCCATGGCCTTATTCCACAATCACTCGGCAGACTGATCAATATCAACGAGATAGACCTCTCATACAATGACTTATTCGGTGCCATACCCGAGTCATTAGTTGACCCCCGCTACCTTACTACCCTAAACCTCTCTTACAACAGGCTTGCAGGGAAAGTCCCTGAAGGCGGTGTATTCTTGAACCTCACCATCCAATCTTTAATGGGGAATGTAGCTTTATGTGGGGTGTCCCGACTAGGCTTTCCTCCCTGCTCTACAAACAATACCATTGCTAACTCAGCAACATCAAGACATCTGATCAAGATTATTCTACCCGTTGTTGCTTCCACGCTAGTACTTCTCACTTGCATCTGCTTAATATTACGGAGGACGAGGAGGGTAAAGACAACGAATCCAACTGATGCATCACCTTCCAATGACCATAGACTGATTTCTTACCACGAGCTCGCTCGTGCAACCGACAACTTTAACCAGGCAAACCTATTGGGAAGGGGGGGGCTTCAGCTCAGTGTATAGAGGATGCCTGGATGATGGGTTGTCCATAGCGGTAAAGGTCTTGAATCTAGAAATTAAAGGGGCTTCACGGAGTTTCGATGCGGAATGTCGTGCCTTGCGCATGCTACGGCACAGGAATCTTGTCAAAATCATCACCACATGTTCTAGTTTGGACTTCAAGGCATTGGTCCTCGAATTCATGCCCTATGGTAGTCTCGAGAGGTGGTTGTACTCCCACAACAACTGCTTGGACTTGCTCCAGAGGCTCACCATAATGATGGATGTGGCTCTTGCGCTGGAGTATCTCCATGACCACCATGTGGTGCACTGTGATTTGAAGCCGAGCAATGTGCTACTGAATCAAAACATGACTGCTCATGTGGCTGACTTCGGCATTGCCAAGCTACTACTCATCAGTGATAGCATGTCCGTGGCATCCAACAGCGCACCAGGGACCATTGGCTATATGGCCCCAGGTAACCAAATCATCCACCATCATACTAGTTATTATATATATATATATATATATATATATATATATATATATATATATATATATATATATATATATATATATATATATATATATATATATATATATATATATATATATATATATATATATATATATATAAATTCGTTTGTGATTCAATTGATTTAATTAGAAACTATGATATGTGCAATAGAGTACGGATCGACTGGTAGAGTTTCGAGAAGAAGCGACGTCTATAGCTATGGGATTATGTTGTTAGAAGCCTTTACAAGGAAGAAGCCCACCGATGCCATGTTTAATGGGGAGTCAACACTGCGACAGTGGGTATGCAATGCTCATTATGCTGCGATGGCAGAGGTTGTGGATAACAAACTCTTTAGTGATGAGTATGGTAATGAGAGACCAAATGAAGACACAAGTGCCCAGTTCCAATGTTTATCGGCTATCATTGAACTTGGTTTGGTGTGTTCAACAAAATCCCCGACAGAAAGGATTCCGATAAAAGCTGTTGTCATGAAATTGGAAAAGATCAGAAAGGAATACTTGTCGAAACTATCTACTGCTTGAAGTATGAAAGCCACAAATAAAGCTCATAACCAATGTTTTGGCAATGGACCTTCTATAATGATCGCTTTTCATTAATATTTTGTATATACTTGGATTGTTTTCAACTCTAATGGTAAATCATCTCGAAGCAAAACTTGAAATGGATCTGCAGCGGATTTTTTTTTTGGATCTACTACACTCATCGAAAGTTGATAGAGTATGGTCGATCTATCGTACTCGATGCGTGCAGACTTTCACCCCCGCTTGCCTGGCAAAATTATCTATTGCCCAATCTACACTCATAGAAGGGATTATGCCCTGAACCCAAGAGGAGCTAAGGGTACTTTGATGTTCATGTTAGCTTGTAATTTAAAATGACTGAAAAGAGTAGATCTCATAAATTGGATAATTTACATTTATGCCCTTTGGTTCCTTTTAGAAGGTAGGATAAAGACGTTTGTGCCCCCTCTTTTTTGTATCCTCTACAAGTCTAAGCAAAAGTAGATTTCAGAAATTGTATCCTATACAAGTCTCAGCAAGAAGCACCAACCCATTAGGGTGTCTGGACCCTCCAATGGAGTTCGGACTACACAATGGGGAGAAGTCCCCCAACACTTAGAAAAGAATTCTAAGTATGCCCCCTATCGCAAAACCATAAATCGATCAAAAAAGATTTTTGCAACCCAAAAAATTTAAAATTCATCAAATTAGGGTTATGAATATAAAAGTATTTTGAATATGCATGGACTTTGAAAACCGTGAAAGCGTCGAATTTTTGAAAACACACAAAAATCGATGTACGATTTCGCAACCAAAACACAAAAATTGATCCTTTACACCCTAATGGATTGGATCGTGGTACATCGTGGGGATGCACGAGCTAGGAAGTTTGATCTTATCTGGATATTGTACAACAACTCTAAAGACTTCTATGGATTGTAAATATGCACATTGTCCTAACTCACAGGTTACACAAGCCTCACCGAGTCGGTTTGCGCTCACAAATCTAACCAACAAAAAAAGATGTTCAGCATAAGTTGTAACATAAATAGTAAAAGGAAGAAGAGGGAATGTGTCTTCTCTCTCTCTCTCTCTCTCTCTCTCTCTCTCTCTCTCTCTCTCTCTCTCTCTCTCTCTCTCTCCTCCTTTGACACCAAACCCCATGATTTCCATTACTCCCACATTCTCCTCCATGATCTCCATTAAAGCCTCTTTGTTGTCCTCTTTCCCCAAAATCTCTATAAAAAAAGGTCTAGAGATCCCATGAAGAAAGATGAATGAAAAGGTAAGTAATTATTAGTTGTCATACCCATCATCAATTGATGCGGCACTCATCAGTTAATGCTACCATATATGCACCGATCATCATGGGATATTGGATGCCATATCAATCGACAATTAAAGGATGCCATATATGCGCCGCTCATCTTTAATTTGGATTCGGTTGATCTCCAATGGCTACAGTTACTACTTGTACAAATTTTTCATACATGGCTGACATCACACTCTTTGTAAACAACTTGTTATATACATAAGTAATCAATGACCTCTAGGTGATATAAGGCAGATGCTCAATTCCAATTAGACTCTTTCTTCTACTCTTTTCTTTCTCCACAAATTTACATGGTATCAGAGCCATAAATCTGACTCCCGGCGGCCATGGCTGCAAACAAGGAAGACTATGGTATTAATCAAGGACCAAACAATGGTTCCTTCTTCGTAGAAACAACACCATAAATTTTCGCTCGGAGCGATTAAGAAACAAGGATTTTCGTCTCCAAGTTAACAACAATCAAAGGAATGGCGATTGCATTGGTGACCGGAGTTCCAACAAGCCACACATGCACTGTGATTATTGTGGTTATAAAAATAATACGAAGGATGTTTGCTATCGACTCCATGGTTTCCCACCAAGGTATTAAGGAAAATCCTGGTCTTCTTGACAGCAACAGTCCAATGATCGAGTAATGGTGTCCTCGCCACCTATTACTCAGGAGGAATGCAACAAGATACTTGCCCTACTCTCTTCATGTAGCATCAATCATAAAGCCAGCTTAGCAGGTATAGCTTTGACTGCACCACTTAACTCTGCATGGATTATTGACACTGGTGCATCTAATCACATGTGTTCCACCCTAATATTGTTTTTATCCTATTCCACATGCATCAACCCATGACATGTTCAATTACCTTATGGCTCTCATGCAAAAGTCATCCATATGTAGTAACATTTTCCCATGATTCGTGTATTTTCAGGACTAGTCTCCAAGGACGACGATTGGACTCGGTAGTGTTTATGGCGGACTATATTACCTCCAAGCCCCTTCCACCCATCTTGTCACTAAGACAACCCCCATCGACATATGGCATTGGCGACTTGGGCACCCATCCCAACATCGCATATCTGAACTAGCCAAACATTTTTTGTCTATTTCAAAGTAAGGCTCTATGTATGATTATTTTCAAGAGCTGAAATTCCCGTGGCCATAGCATCACACCATTGTGGTTGACTGCCTGGGAAAATGATGTTGGCTCATTTGTGGAGGAGATCGCTGATAGAAACGCTCGATGCGATTAGAAAATTTTGAGTAGGAAATGTAGTTATCAAGGGGATAGTGAACACCTATTTGCATGAAAAACATCGACGAAGGTAGTGTAGCACAAGGGATCATCGAGCAATGATAGTCACTTAGATAAGCTGACTTATGTTTTTCTCGGATTGGGAGAGAAGTTGCAGGTGCAATCTGATTGTCTGCTTCAGGTGGAGGAGAGACTTTGAAAGTGATAGGGGATTCAATCGATGGTGTGGATATATCAGAAGCATGGGTGGTAGCGGGATCTGGTGCACACTCATAACCAACTTGTAGATGATCCTCAAGAGGCATATGAGTGACCAGTGGTGAGGCTTGATCTTGGGGAATGACTTTGAAAGGGAAGATGGTTTCATGAAATGTGACATCTCTAGAGACATAAATGGTTTTGGTTTGAAAGTAATATATGTGGTAACCCTTCTGTGCAAATGGATAGCCGATAAATATGTCAGGTTTGGCTCTTTGATCAAACTTGTATTTGATGTGAGCATTGTAAGCGAAAACTAGGGATTCAAAAACACATAGATGTGAGCATAAAGGTGGAGTTTTAGATAATAATTCATGGGGTGATTTATTATATGACAATGCACAAGTTTGCCTTAAATCACAAGGCCGTCGCAGTTTTTCTTCTATAGAACTTTCTTGGTGGTCCGGGTTGAACTTTCTCGGTTAAGGCCCGTCTCTTCTTTTCTTCTACATCATTAATATTGGATCAAGACAGATTAAGGGCGGAAACTGACTAACAACTGTTCGTTACACCAAGTCCAACCGGTGAATCACACTCACTCAAAATATCGGGCAAAAGGACAGCTCGGTTGAAGGAAGTCTTGATATACTTGTGGTCCTGATCGGGCCATACTGATGTGGTCATTGATCACAGCCATCGGTTCACCCAGCCTCGAATGGGTTCTATTCAGGTGCCACGTCAGGATGGCTCCATCAGAATGGAACCCGGCTGAGTGAATAGTGAATACCCTTGCTCTTTGCTACTAAAGTCCATGTTGGAGCCCAATCCCACTGCACAGACCCTCTCTCTCTCTCTCTCTCTCTCTCTCTCTCTCTCTCTCTCTCTCTCTCTCTATAACACACATATGGAGGAGATCCCTCCCTCCTTCTTCAGTAGCACACTGATCACGGTGCTGTTGTTTGCCTCCTACTACCCCCGGCCGGCCCTATCGTCTGCACACAACAACTTCACCGACCTCTCGGCGCTGCTGGCGTTTAAGGCCAGCGTCGATGATCCTCTCGGAGTCTTGACCCACAACTGGACCACCGACACCTCGCCAACCTCTCCTTCCTTCGATTACTAGACCTTGGGAACAACACCCTTGGTGGCCCTATCCCGGATGCCATTGGGCGCTTGCCACACCTCAAGAAGTTCAGCCTCGAGCAGAACCAGCTCTCCGGAGCCATACCACCTACCATCCTCAACATCTCCTCACTCACCGTCCTCTCCCTCGGCTTCAATAGCCTTTCAGGCCCACTCCCCCAACAGAACCATAGTCTTGTGCTTCTCCAATTCCAATGGATCTCCTTTGACCAGAATCAGCTTGATGGCAGGGTCCCGCCAAGCTTTGCTCTATGTCGTGAACTAAGACAACTGTACTTGTCTCACAACAATTTCAGGGGAACCATACCGGAGAAGCTTGCGAGCTTGCCTAAGCTCACTGTCTTAGCTATTGGTTTCAACAATCTCACAGGGACAATCCCGACCGCCCTAAGCAACCTCACAAAGCTCAACACTCTCTTCCTATCCGGTAACAGCTTGCAGGGTGGAGTCCCCATGGAATTGGGCAGTCTACTGAATCTGCAGGTGCTGGACCTTGCAGTCAATCGCCTAACCGCTCCCATACCGGCATCCCTCTACAATGCTTCCATGCTAAGCATTGTAGAACTCCAACGGAACATGCTCACCGGATCGGTGCCCGCTCAACTCGGGAGGAACGCTCCGCTCCTCCGGGTGTTCTTTCTGGGTGTTAATCAGCTACGTGGTCCACTTGACTTCATCACCTCTCTTTCCAACTCCAAGGCTTTATAGAAGCTAGACTTTTTGAATAATGAGCTGGATGGGATTCTTCCATATTCGATCTGGAATCTCTCTACACACATTCAGATAATCGGCGCAAACAACAATCGCATCAGGGGACGAATTCCTGCTGAAATCGGTAACTTGAGTAGCCTAATCTATCTGTTTTTGAGTAACAATGAGCTGACAGAAGCTGGACCATCGGCGATCGCAAGGCTGCGGACGCTTCAAGAGCTATACCTTGGAGACAATAGATTGGATGGTCCTATCCCGCATGAGCTTGGTCAACTGATAAACTTGAGTGAACTATCTCTTGAATCGAATTCTCTTGTCGGATCCATACCAGATTCGATAGGAAACATCAGCAGGCTACAAGTCCTCTCACTGGACGACAATAGATTATCGACGGCCATTCCACCGAGCATGTGGAGTTTCACACAACTCATAGATTTGAACCTCTCATTCAACTCTCTAGATGTCTCGCTACCTCCAGAGGTTGGGAACTTGAAGAACATGGACAAACTTAATCTTTCCTCGAATCATCTATTTGGAATCATCCCAAGTGCTTTAGGGGTCATCAACATGATGAACTCTCTAAACCTATCCCACAACTCCTTCCATGGCCTTATTCCACAATCACTCGGCAGGCTGATCAATATCAACGAGATAGACCTCTCATACAATGACTTATCCGGTGCCATACCCGAGTCATTAGTTGACCCCCACTACCTTACTACCCTAAACCTCTCTTACAACAGGCTTGCAGGGAAAGTCTCTGAAGGCGGTGTATTCTCGAACCTCACCATCCAATCTTTAATGGGGAATGCAGCTTTATGTGGGGTGTCCCGACTAGGCTTTCCTCCCTGCTCTACAAACAATACCATTGCTAACTCAGCAACATCACTACATCTGATCAAGATTATTCTACCCGTTGTTGCTTCCACGCTAGTACTTCTCACTTGCATCTGTTTAATATTACAGAGGACGAGGAGGGTAAAGACAATGAATCCAACTGATGCATCACCTTCCAATGACCATAGACTGATTTCTTACCACGAGCTCGCTCGTGCAACCGACAACTTTAACCAGGCAAACCTATTGGGAAGGGGGGGGCTTCAGCTCAGTGTACAGAGGATGCCTGGATGATGGGTTGTCCATAGCGGTAAAGGTCTTGAATCTAGAAATTAAAGGGGCTTCACGGAGTTTCGATGCGGAATGTCGTGCCTTGCGCATGCTACGACACAGGAATCTTGTCAAGATCATCACCACATGTTCTAGTTTGGACTTCAAGGCATTGGTCCTCGAATTCATGCCCTATGGTAGTCTTGAGAGGTGGTTGTACTCCCACAACAACTGCTTGGACTTGCTCCAGAGGCTCACCATAATGATGGATGTGGCTCTTGCGCTGGAGTTTCTCCACGACCACCATGTGGTGCATTGTGATTTGAAGCCGAGCAATGTGCTACTGGATCAAAACATGACTGCTCATGTGGCTGACTTCGGCATTGCCAGCTACTACTCATCAGTGATAGCATGTCCATGGCATCCAACAGCGCACCAGGGACCATCGGCTATATGGCCCCAGGTAACCAAATCATCCACCATCATACTAGTTATTATATACAAATTCATTTGTTATTCAATTGATTTAATTAGAAACTATGATATGTGCAATAGAGTACGGATCGACTGGTAGAGTTTCGAAAAGAAGCGACGTCTATAGCTATGGGATTATGTTGTTGGAAGCCTTTACAAGGAAGAAGCCCACCAATGCCATGTTTAATGGGGAGTCAACACTGCGACAGTGGGTATGCAATGCTCATTATGCTGAGATGGCAGAGGTTGTGGATAACAAACTCTTTAGTGACGAGTATGGTGATGAGAGACCAAATGAAGACACAAGTGCCCAGTTCCAATGTTTATCGGCTATCATTGAACTTAATTTGGTGTGTTCAAAAAAATCCCCGACAGAAAGGATTCCGATAAAAGCTGTTGTCTTGAAATTGGAAAAGATCAGAAAGGAATACTTGTCGAAACTATCTAATGCTTGAAGTATGAAAGCCACAAATAAAGCTCATAGCCAATGTTTTGGCAATGGACCTTCTATAATGATCGCTTTTCATCAATATTTTGTATATACTTGGATTGTTTTCAACTCTGATGGTAAATCATGTCGAAGCAAAACTTGAAATGGATCTGCAGCGGATTTTATTTTTGGATCTACTATACTCATCAAAAGTTGATAGAGTATGGTCGATCTATCGTACTCGATGCGTGCAAACTTTCACCCCCGCTTGCCTGACAAAATTATCTATTGCCCAATCTACACTCATAGAAGGGATTATGCCCTGAACCCAAGAGGAGCTAAGGGTACTTTGATGTTCATGTTAGCTTGTAATTTAAAATGACTGAAAATAGTAGATCTCAGAAATTGGATAATTTACATTTATGCCCTTTGGTTCCTTTTAGAAGGTAGGATAAAGACCTTTGTGCCCCCTCTTTTTTGTATCCTTTACAAGTCTAAGCAAAAATAGATTTCAGAAATTGTATCCTATACAAGTCTCAGCAAGAAGCACCAACCCAATAGGGTGTCCGGACCCTCCCAATGGAGTTTTGACTACACAATGGGGAGAAGTCCCCCAACACTTAGAAAAGAATTCTAAGTATGCCCCCTATGGCAAAACCATAAATCTATCAAAAAAGATTTTTGCAATCCAAAAAATTTAAAATTCATCAAACTAGGGTTATGAAAATAAAAATATTTTGAATATGCACGGACTTTGAAAACCGTGAAAGCGTCGAATTTTTGAAAACACACTAAAATCGATGTACGATTTCGCAACCAAAACACAAAAATTGATCCTTTACACCCTAATGGATTGGATCGTGGTACATCATGGGGATGCGCGAGCTAGGAAGTTTGATCTTATCCGGATATTGTACAACAACTCTAAAGTCTTCTATGGATTGTAAATGTGCACATTGTCCTAACTCACATGTTACATAAGCCTCACTGAGTCGGTTTGCGCTCACAAATCTAACCAACAAAAAAAGATGTTCAGCATAAGTTGTAACATAAATAGTAAAAGGAAGAAGAGGGAATGTGTCTTCTCTCCCCTTTGTGATCTCTCTCTCTCTCTCTCTCTCTCTCTCTCTCTCTCTCTCTCTCTCTCTCTCCTCCTTTGACACCAAACCCCTTGATTTTCATTACTCCCACATTCTCCTCCATGATCTCCATTAAAGCCTCTTTGTTGTCCTCTTTCCCTAAAAGCTCTATAAAAAAAGGTCTAGAGATCCCATGAAGAAAGATGAATGAAAAGGTAAGTAATTATTAGTTGTCATACCCATCATCAATTGATGCGGCACTCATCAGTTAATGCTAGCATATATGCGCCGATCATCATGGGATATTGGTCGCCATATCAATCGACAATTAAAGGATGTCATATTTGCGCCGCTCATCTTTAATTTGGATTCGGTTGATCCCCAATGGCTGACATCACACTCTTTGTAAACAACTTGTTATATACATAAGTAAACAATGACCTCTAGGTGATATGAGGCAGATGCTCAATTCCAATTAGACTCTTTCTTCTACTCTTTTCGTTCTCCACAGATTTACATGGTATCAGAGCCATAAATTTATTGTCTCTCCACATCTCACCGGCAACAACTATGGCACATGGTTGCGTGAGATGACGATGGCACTCTGGGCGAAAAACAAATATAGGTTCGTGGACGGATCGATCAAGCGATCCACTGACGCCAAAGAGTTACAACAACGTGAATGATGCAAAATATTTAGAAAGCTCCTAGATCCTCAACTCCACAGAAAATGACATTCGTAGCAGCATTTACTCTATGCAAAAACGACTATTGAAATATGGCTATCGAAGCAATTTCTGTCGTCCGTAGTCACCGTTAAAATTGCTTCGACCATTTGACCCCCCTAGAAGTTTTGAAATTTGATGAAAATTGGTGAGGATGATCATCTTATACTAGGCAACAACCTCACCAAATTTCATCAAATTCCATAACTTCTTGGGGGGTCAAAATACCCGCAGCTCACTTTCCCCCCCGGCAGCTCACTGTAACATCCCCCTCTCTCTCTCTCTCTCTCTCTCTCTCTCTCTCTCTCTCTCTCTCTCTCTCTCTATATATATATATATATATATATATATATATATATATATATGAGGAATGGGATGCTGTCTATCAAAGCAGCAATTTGTGCTGCTTTGAGACATTGTTTGACCATCCTAGAAGTTTTGGAATTTGATGAAATTTGGTGAGGGTGTTGTCTAGGGTAAGATGATCATCCTCACAAATTTTCATCAAATTCCAAAACTTCTAGGGGGTTCAAATGGTCGAAGCAAAATCAGTCGTCTGCAGTTGCCGTTAAAATCTGCAGCATTTTGCTTCGACCATTTGACCCTCTTAGAAGTTTTGGAATTTGATGAAAATTTGTGAGGATGATCAAACAATGTCTAGGATGGTCAAACAATGTCTCAAAGCAGCAAAAACGCTGCTTTGATAGGCAGCATCCCATTCCTCTCTCTCTCTCTCTCTCTCTATATATATATATATATAGATAGAGAGAGAGAGAGAGAGAGAGAGAGAAATGCTTGAATGCGGCATGCGGTAAGTGCGGCACCTACCGCATGCCGTCTGATGCACTGTTGTGTGCATGCGATGCACGCAGCGCGTGCATCAGACGGCTGCGGTGCTGTGCCGCACGTACCGCATGCCGCAGCATAGCATGCCCCTATATATATATATATATATATATATATATATATATATATATATATATAGAGGGATGATTGGTTGCGCTGTGCGCTGCCGCCGGGTGAAATGCGCTGCGGATTCCCCACCGTCCGATCGGTTTGAATCGGACGGCAGCCCCCCTTTCCGTCCGGTTAAAGTTTTAACCGTTCCCGGCCGTCCGATTGGTGTGAATCGGACGGCACATATCCTTTCCGCCCCGGTTAAAACCTTTAACCGTTCGATCGAATGATCGAACGGATGAGATCCGTGACATCTCATCCAAATAAGACAAAAACAAATGATTGCGTTGACCCGTTGAATTGGTCCTGCGAAATTCTGACCGTCCGATCGGTATGAATCGGACGGCACAAAGCCTTCCCGTCCGGTTAAAGCCTTTAACCGTTCGATCGAATGATCGAACGGATGAGAGCTGTGACATCTCATCCGAATAGGACAAAATACCGGGTCAACGCAATCATTTTTTTTTGTCTTATTCGGATGAGATGTCACGGATCTCATCCGTTCGATCATTCGATCGAACGGCTAAAGGTTTTAACCGGGGCGGAAAGGATATGTGCCGTCCGATTCACACCAATCGGACGGCCAGAAACGGTTAAAACTTTAACCGGACGGAAAGGGGGGCTACCGTCCGATTCAAACCGATCGGACGGTGGGGAATCCGCAGCGCATTTCACCCGGCGGCAGCGCACAGCGCAACCAATCATCCCTCTATATATATATATATATATATATATATATATATATATATATATATATATATATATATATATATATATATATATATATATATATATATATATATATATATATATATATATATATATATATATATAGATATATTCTTTTGTTCATCAAGAAGAAAAGCAACAAAAAATATTGACTCACTCAATCCAACCAGCAAAGCATCCGAAGTTGCATCACACACGGTCACATCATCTCCTTCACAGCCCATTGCTAGTTGTAGCAACAACACCACAAATTTTCACTCGGATCAACTAAGAAACAAGGATTTTCGTCTCCAAGTTAACAACAATCAAAGGAATGGCGATTGCATTGGTGACCGGTGTTCCAACAAGCCACACATGCACTGTGATTATTGTGGTTATAAAAATAATACGAAGGATGTTTGCTATCGACTCCATGGTTTCCCACCAAGGTATTAAGGAAATTCCCGGCCTTCTTGACCCCAACAGTCCAATGATCGAGCAATGGTGTCCTCGCCACTATTATTCTGGGGCAATACAACAAGATACTTTCCCTACTCTCTTCAGGTAGCATCAATCATAAAGCCAGCTTAGCAGGTATAGCTTTGACTGCACCACTTAACTCTGCATGGATTATTGACACTGGTGCATCTAATCACATGTGTTCCACCCTAATATTGTATTTATCCTATTCCACATGCATCAACCCATGACATGTTCAATTACCTTATGGCTCTCATGCAAAAGTCATCCATATGCAGTAACATTTTCCCATGATTCGTGTATTTTCAGGACTAGTCTCCAAGGACGACGATTGGACTCGGTAGTGTTTATGGCGGACTATATTACCTCCAAGCCCCTTCCACCCATCTTGTCACTAAGACAACCCCCATCGACATATGGCATTGGCGACTTGGGCACCCATCCCAACATCGCATATCTGAACTAGCCAAACATTTTCCGTCTATTTCAAAGTAAGGCTCTATGTATGATTATTTTCAAGAGCTGAAATTCCTGTGGCCATAGCATCACACCATTGTGGTTGATTGCCTGGGAAAATGACGTTGGCTCATTTGTGGAGGAGATCGCTGATAGAAACGCCGCTCGATGCGATTAGAAAATTTTGAGTAGGAAATGTAGTTATCAAGGGGATAGCGAACACCTATTTGCATGAAAAACATCGACGAAGGTAGTGTAGCACAAGGGATCATCGAGCAATGATAGTCACTTAGATAAGCTGACTTATGTTTTTCTCGGATTGGGAGAGAAGTTGCAGGTGCAATCTGATTGTCTGCTTCAGGTGGAGGAGAGTCTTTGAAAGTGATAGGGGATTCAATCGATGGTGTGGGTATATCAGAAGCATGGGTGGTAGCGGGATCTGGTGCACACTCATAATCAACTTGTAGATGATCCTCAAGAGGCATATGAGTGACCGGTGGTGAGGCTTGATCTTGGGGAATGACTTTGAAAGGGAAGATGGTTTCATGAAATGTGACATCTCTAGAGACATAAATGGTTTTGGTTTGAAAGTAATATATGCGGTAACCCTTCTGTGCAAATGGATAACCGATAAATATGTCAAGTTTGGCTATTTGATCAAACTTGTATTTGATGTGAGCATTGTAAGCGAAAACTAGGGATTCAAAAACACATAGATGTGAGTATAAAGGTGGAGTTTTAGATAATAATTCATGGGGTGATTTATTATCTGACGATGCACAGGTTTGCCTTAAATCGCAAGGCCCGGGTAGCCTCCACAATGTGACGATACATGCGTTCAACCACCCCATTTTATTGTAGTGTTGATACGCAGCTTTGTCAATGCATAATGCCATGGGTAGAAAAAAAAAATTTGCATGTCAACGAAAATATACTTTGGACATACTCAAGGATGTCGGATTACTTGGCGCTAAGCCATCTTCCTTTCCCATGGAGCAACAACTTCGTTTAACTCCGACAGATGGCACCTCATTAGCAAATTCTTCTTCTTATAAACAAACCATCTTCCTTTCCCATGGAGAAACAACTTTACCTTAGTTTTTTCAACATAACAAATGGTGTCTGTCTGACTAAAGTCATACGTATGACTTTCCAAAGTCGTGCGCACGATCCTAGTCGGTCACACTCTATTTGATATCCACCTTAACCTCCACAAGGGACGGTCCTATGGCATGCCGGCACGTGGTCGGTTGTGCGCACGACTTGACTTGGAATATTCTGAAATGGTTAAGTTGGTCGGCTCAACCTATCCCCTTGTACCACGTGTTGGTCGTGCGTACAACTATAGAGTCGTGCGCATGACTTGGCTGAGACAAACCCTTGAAGATAAGAGTCTCTCCTTTGGTCTTAGCCATCCATCTAAGGGCTCTCTTGGGCTATAAATAGCCTACCTCTACAACCTTCAGCTACTAATGAGTTTTTGGTTTAAGGAAGAAATTAGAAGAGGACGTTTAAGGTTTTAGTGAGTACATCTTTGAACTCTATCTCTACTCTTATTCTTCTTCTCGTCCTCTCTTCAACCATCTATCTAAGATCATATCTAAGCAACCTCACAAATCTCAACACTCTCTAACTTTCCGGTAACAGCTTGCAGGGTGGAGCTAGTTCCCAGGGAATTGCGTAGTCTACTAAATTTGCAAAGCTTGTTCCTTTTGGACAATCGCCTAACCGGTCCCATACCGGTTTCCCTCTACAATACTTCCATGCTAAGCCTTCTAGACCTCTCAAGGAACGTGCTCACGGTATCGGTGCCCACTCAACTTGGGAGGAATGATCCACTCCTTTAGTTCTTCAATCTACAAGTTAATCAGCTACGTGGTCCACTTGACTTCATCACCTCTCTTTCCAACTCCAAGGCATTGAAATATCTAAACTTTTCAGATAATGAGATGGATGGGATTCTTCTAGATTCGATCTGGAATCTCTATACACACATTCAGGTAATCAACGCATATAGCAATCGCATCAGGGGACGAATTCCAACAGAAATCAGTAACTTGAGTAGCATAAACTATATGTATATGGGTATCAATGAGCTGACTGGATCTATACCATCAACACTCGCAAGGCTGCGGACGCTTCAAAGGCTGTACCTCAATGACAATAGATTACCTATTGCTTGAAGTATGAAAGCCTCAAATAAAGCTCCTAGCCAATGTTTTGGCAATGGACCTTGTATAATGAACGCTTTGCATTAATATTTTGCACTTGGATTGTTTTCAACTCTAATGGTAAATAATGTCGAAACAAAACTAAAAAATGGATATGCGGCGATTTTTTTTTTGGATCTGCTCCACTCATTGAAAGTTGATGGACTATGATCGATCTGTCGTACTTGATGCATGCAGACTTTCAACCCCACTTGCCTGACAAAATTGTCTTTTGTCCAATTTACACTCATTGAAGGGATTATGCCCAGAACCCTCGAGGAGCTGAGGGTACTTTGATGTTCATGTTTGCTTGTGATTTAAAACGAGTGAAAAGGATAGATCTCAGAAATTAGATCCTTTACATTGATGCCCTTTGGTTCCTTTCAGAAGGGAGGATAGAGACCTTTGTGCCCCCTTTTTTTCGTATCCTTTACAAGTCTTAGCAAAACTAGATTTCAAAAATTATATCTATGCAAGTCTCAGCAAGATGCACCAACCCAACATGGGGTCCAGATCCTCCCAAAGGAGTTTGGACCACACAATGGGGAGGAGTCCCCCAACACTTGGAAAAAAAATTCTAAGTATGCCCCCAATGGCAAAAAAGTAAATCTATCAAAAAAGATTTTTGCAACCCAAAAAATCTAAAAATTTGTCAAACCAGGGTTATGAATATAAAAATATTTTGAATATGCACGGACTTTGAAAAGTGTGAAAGCGCCGAATCGATGAAAACACGCACAAATCGATGTACGATTTCGCAACCAAAACACAAAACTAAATCTTTTACACCCTAATGGATTGGATCGTGGTACATCGAGGAGATGATGTCGAGGTAGGAAGTTTGACCTCATCCAGATATTGTACAGCAACTCTGAAGTCTTCAATAGGTTGTGAATGTGCATGTTGTCCTAACTCACAGGTTACACAAGCATCACAGAGTCGGTTTGCGCACTCGCCACTAAAAAAGATGTTCATCATATGTTGTAACATGAATAGTAAAAGGAAGAAGAGGGAATATATCATCTCCCCCCCCCCTCTCTCTCTCTCTCTCTCTCTCTCTCTCTCTCCTCCTCCTCCTCCTTTGACACCAAACCCTCATGATTTTCATTACTCCCACATTCTCCTCCATGATCTCCATTAAAGCCTCTTTATTGTTCTCTTTCTCTAAAATCTCTATAAAAAATGCCTAGAGCTCCCATGAAGAAAGATGAATGAAACGGTAAGTAATTATTCGTTGTCATACCCATCATTAGTTGATACGGCAGTCATCCTGGGATTCGGTTGATCCCAATGGCTGCAGTACCTACTAGTACAAAATTTTCATACATGGCTGACATCACACCCCTTGTAAACAACTTGTTTTATATATAAGTAATCAATGGTCTCTAGGTGATATGTGGCAGGGGCTCAATTCCGAGTAGGCTCTTTCTTCTACTCTTTTCTTTCTCCACAAATTTACATGGTATCAGAGCCATAAACCTGATTCTCGGTGGCCATGGCTGCAAATAAGGAAGACTCCGGCATTAACCAAGGTTCAAACAATGGTCCCTTCTTCGTCATCCACTCCGACAATCCAACTGACACTCCTGGCGAAGAACAAATATGGGTTCATGGACGGATCGATCAAAGCGACTCACTGACGCGAAAGAGTTTCAACAATGGGAATGATGCAAAATATGAAGGCCTTGTGGGACGAATTAAGTACACTCTCTGATATGAAACCCTGTACATGTGAGCATGATCAAAAGAGACTTATAAAGCAACAACTACATGTCGTGCTATGGAATTCCTTCAAGGACTTCATGAATGATATTCATCACTTCGAAGCCTGATCTTATTAATGGAGCTTTTTACGAATGCTACAAATATATATATATATATATATATATATATATATATATATATATATATATATATATATATATATATATATATATATATATATATATATATATATATATATATATATATATAATTAATTTTGTTTGTTAAGAACAAAAGCAACAAGAAATACTGACTCACTTAATCCAACCAGCAAAGCATCCGACGTTGCATCACACACGGTTACATCATCTCCTTCGCCACCCATTGCTAGTTGTAGCAATAACACCATGAATTTTCACTCGGATCGTCTAACAAACAAGGATTTTCGTCTCCACGCTAACAATAATCAAAGGAATGGTGATCGCAATGGTGACCGGTGTTCCAACAAGCCACACATGTACTGTGATTATTGTGGTTATAAAAATAATACAAAGGATGCTTGTTATTGACTCAATGGTTTTCCACCAAGGAATCAAGGAAATTCATGACCTTCTTGACCCCAACAGTCCAATGATCGAGCAATGGTGTCCTCGCCACCTATCACTCAGGAGCAATACAATAAGATACTTACCCCACTCTCTTCAGGTAGCATCAATCATCAAGTCAGCCTAGCAGGTATAGCTTTGACTGCACTACTTAACTCTGCATGGATTATTGACACGGGTGCATCTAATCACGTGTATTCCTCCCTAACATTGTTTTTATCCTATTTCACATGCATCAACCTATTACATGTTCAATTATGTCACGCCCCAGAAATCTAAATACCGATCCCTAGGGTGTGAGGTGAGAAAAAGGGAAGGGTTTCGGTTTTAGCAAGTAACTACACCAAGTTGGGGATCTCACAAGGCTACTGCTCTCTCCCACACACAAATGGAAACAAAAGATGGGAGAAAAATAAATTCAACCTTCAAGAACACTTTTCTCTTAATATGTGTGACACGTTGGTGCCAGTACATGCTAACAGGAATCCCTTTAAGGGAGCCCGACGCTCAAGCCTCCGACGGCAAACCAAGTAGCCTCACCCACTTCTTGACAATCGGGTGCATCAGTCTGGTGGTCCTATCTACAAGGTTGATCAATTAGGCTATTTATATATTATAATATTTTTAGATGATCTATCCTAGGCTTGGGGCCTTGAGGAGATGCCTACCCAAAGGGATTTTACAACTGGATCATTGCAATACTACTATAACTACTCAGAACACAACTATAGAACTAATACCACTATTCTTATTCAAAAACACTAATAACAAATAAACCAACAAGGTATAAACCAAGTCTACAACAACCAAGTCGGAGAACTAAAATCTACTACACCCTCCTAAGCTCCTACTGGTACTCCGAACTCCACTACGAACCTAAAACTGGACCTACTCGTGGGAAAGAGTAGCCCCTAGAGGAGAATTGGGAGATTAGCCAATTTAATAGCTAGTGATATCCTAGAATCCTTCTCTCTATTGACAACTTCTATTTCTCTACTTCTTTAATAAAATATTTTTATAAAAATTAAATTAAAAAGATTCCACCTTGTTTCTCCCTCCTCCTTTTTCATGTGTGAGAGCGTAGAAGAAGACATTTGAGAACCCTATTTAATTGACCAAACACAAACCCCTTTTCTTTTTCCTACCTTACACCCCAGGGATCGGTCGTCAGATTTCTGGAGCGTGACAAATTACATGATGGCACTCATGCAAAAGTTACACATATTGGAACAATCAAATTTTCTCAATATTTTCAGCTTGATAATGTTTTTCATATTCTATCGTTTCAATTTAATCTTCTATCCATTAGTCAACAGACAAAATCTCATCCATATGTAGTAACCTTTTTCCCATGATTTTGTGTATTTTTAGGACCAGTCTCTGAGGAAAACGATTGGGGTCAGTAGTGTTCATGGCAAATATTATAATAAATATTGTAACATATGTATTACAGCATGAAACAAAACGTGCTTTTATAGTAGATCACACCCTAATCATCATCTCTCTCTCTCTCTCTCTCTCTCTCTCTCTATATATATATATATATATATATATATATATATATATATATATATATATATATATATATATATAGAGAGAGAGAGAGAGAGAGAGAGAGAGAGACAAAGAGAGTAGTGATACATTGCGGCCGGTAACGTGCGGACTTAACGTACGGCACCCCCTTCGAGGGTATTTTCGGTATTTTTTTTTGGGGGGAT